>ML776580.1:836528-877231 GCA_009831015.1 Picea engelmannii | reverse complement strand
AAAAATTTTTTTTTTTTTTTTGTGAAATGTCCTTTTTGTGCAGAGAAGTATTATATTTATATAGAGTCGCTCAGAAAAAAAATAAAAAAATCGCTTGCATAAATTGTTTCTCTTAATCGAATATCAAAATGAAGTAGAATTGAATAAAATAGATACTAAAAAATTATTAGATAGAATTCAAAGACAACTTGAGCAAACAATTAGTGAAAATTCAATGAGTCAAGAAAAATTGGAAACGTGTCAAGATAAGGAGGGTCACCTCAAACAAAAATGTGATATTGACAAGGAGGAACAAGCAACTCAAGAATCAAAGGAAACAAAATCCAACTTGCAAGACATGCATCAAACACTATTCCTACATGTAACATCCCCACCATAATCCTCAATTTAATTATGCTTAATGTAGATACAATGTGTGGCTATGGCCAAAGCGATGTATATGCGAATTGTATTTCAATGTTTGATAATAAAATGTGATACCAACTGCTAAGGGAACATGGACAAGATATGGGGGCTGAACTAATACACAAGAGAGGAGAGAGTCTAGGATAATGGCCAAAAGGGGTCAAAGGGGGAAATACCCATGTATATTAACTCAACCCATTTTACTAAAATTGTTATTGGTATATGAACCTTCTAATTTCTGGTTGAGTGTTCCCAAAGACAATCATTGAATACATGTAAGAGGGTGGGTGTGAGTGATCACATACCAAAGTTATTGGGCACATGGGGTTTGAGTACAATCATCTTGGGGAATAGTGTGAGTCAATAAAGACAAGCCAAAGGGAGGAAATTTATATGGGTTGGGATAAGAGTTTTTACACAGGAAGTTTTTGTGCATGAAGAATAAGTGGAGAGAAATAAAGAGAGCTTAGAGCTAGTGCAACCATGGAGGGATAAATATAGAGCAAGATCGAGCATATTAGAGTGTATTTGGAGCTAGAAACTGAATAAATAGGTTGTCAAGCTTGAAGAGTGAACTCTCGAGTGAGTTGCATTGTAACAACAAATGCTTGTTGTTGTTTGTTGGTGGTTTTCCTAGCAACAAGTTCCCTTGAGTTCCCAGCTGAGATATTCCTAGCTACCTATGCTAGCGAAACCATGATAAATGAATGAGACACCCAAGAGACTGATATCAATGAAGGGGTACATTCCTTAGGTTGGGCATGTCAAAAGGAAGAGAGCTAGTGGAAAATCGGGATAACTGTAGGGGAATATCGGGGGGTTGTGAGTCTTATGGGTTGTGAGTGGACTATGCGAGACCACCCTCTTTTGTGGATTACTAGCCTCATCTCAGGGGTGACTTGCTATTGATATTTGGAATAGTCGGTCTATGGTTGGGTGGAATGTTCGTCCCAAGCAGTTGGTTGCAAAACTATTCTTAAAAGATAAGTGTTTATCTTGTTTTCTATTATGTATTGTGAGTAAATTGATGTGCATGATCTTTATGTATTGTGAATGAATTTACATGCTACCGTGTTGAATGACTAGACTACATTCATGTTGTTTTCCCATGTTGTATATGCATGTAAATGATAGTAGTTCAGTTAGCAGTTAAATCTGGTTTAAATTTGTAGCTGAAAGCTACAAGAAAACAATTAGTTGTAAAAGACAATTAAATTAGTTAACATAAATTATGTTTTTATGAGTATTCCACACCATAATGTCCCTCAGATGGGTTGGGGGATGTTACATTATGGTATCATATCCCTCAGGTTCAAACATTGGGATTGAATGGGCCAAGGATGGGTGCAAATTGAGTAATTCGTTGTTGCATACTTCGGTATGTGTAAAATTGGGTAAAAATGAAGAAGCTAGAGTGAAATCCCCAATTTCATGGGTAAATTTCAAGTTGGAATGCCTCAGGATAGTTAAGGAAATGAGCCGAGGCATAAATCTGCAGGTTGCAGAGTCGAAATCGACCTGGAATGGTTGAATTTCATGTTCTAATGGTCATCGAAGCGTAGAACAACGTTTAGTGGATCGACGTCTGAGATCGTGTTTGCTCTTGAGATCGAGGACCAAGATTTTCTATGATAAATATAAAAATACATAATGTATCGGTCGTTTGGAAGGTTGAATAAATCAACTACCGCGATTAATTTCGATAGTTTGGGAAATGGATCATATCGACGGACTGTATTCATTTCCTCTGTTTTGAAAGGTGGATCAAATCGATGGTCAGGATTCATTTTGGGGTTTTTTAAAATGGATTAGATTGACGACTTAGATTCGTCGAGGTTTTTGGTCAAATATTTATAAGTATAGAAATTCACCAAAATAAATCATTGACGACCGACAGTCGGGTCGACCGGAATGATGAAGAATTTGGTTTGGCCAAAGGACATCTCTGACTGTTGATGGTCGATGGATGAGATCGATTGAATCCCGTGAACAATTTTCAATCATCGACAAAAATTGTCGATGATCGATGGGTTGGTGGTCTTTTTTTGATCGATTTAGTGAAGTGTTTTGAAGCAAGTAAGAGAATACGTTGATGACTAATGTGCCGATGGTTGGGCATCGGTCGATTCAATGAGGTGTTCGCATCATCCAAGAGATTCAGTCAATGGATGATGGAGTGAAAATGATGATGACGTGTCATGCCACATCAACACCCACATTTCATTCCATGTTACCCAAGTTGACACCTCAGGATCACGTGTCATTACATGTCAACAGTTTCCATGTCAACCAACAGAAGTGGTTGATGGCCGATGGTTAGGTTGACCGATTTGGGGAAGTGTTTTTTACAGTCGTCGATCATCGAGGGGAATGTGGTCGGACATCGTCTGAATCAGCGAGGAGTTTCATTCTCCAACGAATATCACCAACTGTTGATGGTCAAATCGGTCGATTTAGAGTTGTGTACAAATCGATTATTGGGGGAATAGGTCGATGGTCGACAGTCGCATTGACAGATCAGGGAAAGTGTGGTGCATGGCCAAGAAAGAACATCAATCGTCAATGGTCGATGTAGCACAGATCAATGACTCAAATGCCACATGATTTGAGATCAACATTTCATATTTAAAGGGTTGTTACAATAATAAAACAATCAGTTTTATGTGGATTTTGTGGTTTTTGAAGGTCATTAACTTGTGGGGAATTTTTGAGGCCCTAAACGACGCTTTTAGCCAATCAAAACTCACGGAAATAGAGATAATAGGGCACATGTTATATTTTTAGTTCAAATAAAATAACTCGGAGATAGCTATCCAATGAGCTAAAGAATTTGCAAAATGAAGCTCGTATGAGAAAGTTACAACCAAAACAGTGAGGGTAAAAGTTTGGCACCAAAGTTAATTCTAGAGGGCATAACTCCATGCTCAGAAGTCTGTTTGGGACACAGGAGCAGTCGATGGAAATATTGTGACCCCTAGAAGCCAATGGTTGGGTCATATTTGGATTATGGGTACCTGAAAAAGCATAGAAAGAGAAATAAGACACATGTAGCATGTAGGGACAAATTGGGTAAAACAACCTAAACTTCTCCGGACCATAATGTTCAACTCAGAGCTTGGTTTTGAGAAAACGAATAGTCGATGGAAAGGTATTGAGGATTAAAAGTCATATGTCAACCCATAATTTTGAATTGGGCAATACATTTTCTCAAAAATTAATAAATAGATTTTTGTAGCAGTAAAAGAGTGAAAATTGGAGCATGTAAATGTTGTAACTTTTTTCTCAGAACTTAGATTGAGGCATGAGTACAACCATTGGAAAGTTGTTTTAGGGAGGAATGCATTTAAGGAATCATAATTTTTATTTGGTGCATTATGCACTCTATAAATTGATGAATAAATAACCTATATTCTAATGGATGGAATGTTTTATGCTATGCATGTTTCTAACAATAATTATTGCATGCATATTTCTTGTAGAATTAGAGGTACATGAAAGAAACTTTGGTTCTTATATGAGGAATGGAGTTATGGAAGATGCTCAAATATATTATATTCATGAGGAAGAGGTCATAGGTTTGCATGTCAACATGGGGAATGATGAGATAGAGTCAAATGGGAGAAGAGATAGGCATGAGCCTGTTAATTTGAGAAGCATGCATAGAGAAGTGTAGAGCTATAGAGCTGATAATGAAAGGATTATGAAGGCTCAGGAAGAGATACTTCAGAGCTTAAACACGTTTCATAATAAATTTAAGAAGGACTCTGGCACTACGTAAGCAGTTAGTGCTAGACAAGTGTCAACATCTAGATCCCACAGAAAAAGGGATGATCATGGAAATGATAGGCAGTCAAGAAGCATGAGAAGGCACATCATTCTCCAAATTATTCCACCAGAATAACTCATGCAAGTTCGGGGCCAGGGAGAATCCCAAGTGTGTCTCCTATTCATATGAAAAAAGGAAGGCCTGAGGTAGGCATGTTGCAAGGTGAACTTAGGAAAATCAAGCCACCTACCTTCAATGGTGAGCACATGAAAGGAGAACAGGTGGAGGCCTGGCTATTTGAAATGAATAAATATTTCCAGCTACATGATTACCCCTCCTTGGTAGAAGCTAGAATTTCTAGCTACCATTTGCAAGGAAAGGCAACCATGTGGTGGGATTAGCTTAAGAAAACCAAGAACCTTGATGAGGAGAGGATATCATGGAGGTAGTTCAAGGGATTTTTTCAAGAGAAATATTTCTCTGGGCATTACTATGAAAGGAATATAAAAGAGTTCTTTGAACTCAAGTTGGGAACCATGACAATGGAGGAATATGATAAGAGGTTCTTTGAATTGTTGAAGTATGTTGACTTCATCATGGATAACAAGGTTAAAATACAAAGGTTTCTAAGTGGGTTACCCTCCTTCTATAGTGACAAGATATAATATGATAACCCAAAAACTTTGGAGGAGACCATAAGGAGAGTAAGGAATCTTTATGAGCAAAGAAGAGGAAGGCTAGTTTTCCAAAAGGCTTGGAATGAAAATATGAAAGGGAAAAAGGGTCAAAGCTAGAAATGTTTTAAACCACCCTTTTTTAGGAACAACACCCAAGAAACTCAATAAGGTCAAACAACCCAAAATGATCACAAGACTACATATTCATTTGGGAAAAGGCCAAGGAAATAACATGTTCAATATTGGGGATGTGAGGGAAATCACTTGTATAGGGACTGCCCTGACAAAGGATAAAGAATGAGGATTGTACAAAACATTCAAGAGGATGAAATAGTGGAAGACATGGGAGGAAGCATGCCAAGGATTTATGCATCTTTAGACAACAAGTAAGTTGAATATCAATCACCCATGATTGAAGTGGAAGGTAAGATTGATAACCATCCCATAACAATTTTGCTTGATTCTAGAGCTATCCATAGTTACATAAATGATAAAATTGTTGAAATATTTCACTTGCAAAGGAGTAAGAATAAAAAATATTGGTTAGTTCAATTAGCCATAGGAGCTAAGAGAAAGATCAATGAGTTGGTTAAATATTTTTCAATAGACATGAATGGACTCAACACAAAGGTAGATGTAAACATCATACCATTGGGTTCATATGATTGTATAATTGGCATGGATTGGTTGGAAAAACACCATGTTTTCCTAGACTGTTACAACAAGACAATCACATGTCTTGATGAGGATGGGCAACAAGGCAAGGTTCAAGGCATTCCACGAGCTGTAGTTGTTAGAGATATTTCAACTATGTAGTTGAAAAGGAGTTTCAAGAAGGGATGTCAGATTTTTGCAGCCCATATGGAAAAGGCAACCAAGGATAAAGTGGCAATCATTGAAGACCATCCGTTATTAAAGGATTTTGAATATGTATTTTGAGAAATGACGAGATTTCCACCAACAAGAGACAATGATTTCTCTATAGGTTTGGTGCCAGGAGTTTCCCCAATGTCCAAGACACCATACATAATGGGTACACCAAAATTGAAGGAGTTGCATATGCAACTTGAAGAGTTGTTAAAGAAGGGCTACATATGCCTGAGTGTGTCACCTTCGTGAGCCCCAGTTTTTTTTGTAAAGAAGAAAGATGGAACTTTAAGGCTATGTATTGATTTTAGACAACTTAATAAGGTCACCATAAAGAACAAATATCATTTTCCAAGAATTGATGATTTGTTTGATTAGATGAAAGGTGCAAGAATATTTTCAAATATTGACTTGAGATCAGGTTATCATCAAGTGAGGATTAAGGAAGAATACATCAGCAAGACGACATTCATAACAAGATATGAGAATTATGAATTCAAGGTAGTGACATTTGGACTATCAAATGTCCCAACAATATTTATGTCTCAGTGTTCAGGGAGTACTTGGACAAGTTTTTAATTGTGTTCCTATATGATATACTTGTCTACTCTAAGTTGGAAGAGAAATGTGAGCAGCATTTAAGAATGGTGTTGCAAGTTCTAAGATAGCATAAATTGTATGCTAAGCTAAGTAAGTGCATATTTTATCAAAATAAATTTCACTACTTGGGGCATATCATTTCAGCAGATGGGATAACATTGGATCTTGAAAAGTTAGAAGCCATTAGAGGATGGCCAATGCCAAATAATGTGACATAGGTTAGATCATTCATGGTTCTTTCTGATTATTACCGAATATTAATGAAAAGGTTTTCAAGGATCGCAAGTCCAATCACTTCTTTTCAAAAGAAGGGAGTGAAGTTTGAATGGACTTCCAAGTGTGAAGAAAAAATTCAATAGTTGAAGGAAATATTGACAAGTGCACTGATATTGAAGATTGCAGATCCGGATGAAGATTTTTTGTTGTGCACAGAGGGATGTAAGGAAGGGCTCAATGGAGTCCTTAGTCAAAAGGATAATGTGGTATTCTATGAGTCCATAAAATTAAAATAACATGAGAGGAATTATGCTACCCATGATTTAGATTTGGCGACAATTGTGCATGCTTTAAAAAAGTGGAGACATTGTCTCATGGGTAAGAAGTTTGAGCTAAGAACAAACCATTTTGTTCTAAAGAATTTGTTTAGACAACCAACACTAAATGCCAGACAAACTAGATGGATGGAATTTCTAAGTGAATATGACTTCAAAATTAAACATATAAAGGGCAAGGAAAATCAAGTGGCCCATGCACTCAGCAAGAGAGCTCATGAAATGCATGTTGTAGCCATTAACAGGTACATGATTGATGTGAATGATCAAATGATTGCAATAGTAAATTCAGATCCGCAATGTTTAAAAATAAAAGAAAAATTATAGCAAGGTAATTTTCAGTAGATATTTAATTTTTATGAGATGAAAGAAGATGGAATCCTCATGTACAATGGAAAGGTATATGTGTTGAATTCCAATGAGATGAAAATGTAGTTCTAAAGGAAATGCATAATGTGCCATATGCAGGCACATAGGATATCAGAAGACAATTGCAGCTGTGAGAAGCCAATACTTTTGGCCAGGAATGAAGAAAGAAGTGGCTAATTACATAGATAGATGTCTAGAGTGCTAGGAAGTGAATATTGAACATAGACATCCAACATGTTTGCTACAACCATTGCCCATTCCAGAATGGAATGAGAAGTTGTTACAATGAATTTTATTACAAAGTTGCCCAAAATAGTGAAGCGACATGATTCCATCATGCTGGTGGTCAATAAATTGACTAATGCAACACATTTTATCCTGGTGAAGACAACACACAAGGCACCAAATATTGCAGAGATATATATGAAGGAAGTTGCCACACTACATGGAGTGCCTAAGGAAATAGTTGCAGATAGAGATCCAAAGTTTACCTCTAATTTTTGGAAAGGTTTGTTTAAGGGATTTGGGACAAATCTAAATCTTAGTACACTGTATCATCCAAAGTTAGATGGAAAAACACAGAGGACTAACAGGATAGTTGAGGACATGATTAGTATGTATGCGATGAACCAACCATCAAAGTAGGAAGATTATATTCATTTAATTGATTTTTCTTACAACAATGGGTATCATGCCTCATTGAAAATGAGTTCGTTTGAAGAATTGTATGGCAGAAAATGTAACACACCAATGAATTGGGATAATCTAGCAGATAGAACAATGGTTGGGTCATAATTGTTAATGGAAATGGAAAAGCATATGGCATAGATACAACATAATTTAAAGGCTACCCAGGATAGACAGAAAATATCTGCAGATAATAATAGAGTTTTAATATATTTCAAAGTGGGAAAACATGTGTTTTTAAAACTGAAGGCAAAGAGAAGTTCACTAAGATTAGGAAGTTTCCCAAAGTTGGCACCGAGATATTGTGGGTCGTTTGAAATATTAGAAAATATAGGGTCAGTTGCATACATGCTAACATTGTTTTCATCCATGAGAGTGCATAATGTATTTCATGTGTCATTATTAAATAAATATGTACCCGACCCTAACCACATAATTGATTGGAATGTGATCCAGGTAGAGTACAAAGGGGATTTATAGGTGGAGCCAGTACGCATCCTGGATTGGAAATTCAAAGTGCTTAGGAACAAGGCCATATGGTTGGTAAAGGTTCAATGGACCTGCTATGGTTCTAAATATGCTACATGTGAGCATGAAGAAATCATGTGGGAAAAATACCCACAAAGTTTTGACAATTTTGAAGAAGAAAGAATGCGAGACTCCATTTTGAACAACTAGAGTTCTAGAACCACATCTCAGAGTCCTAGTCAACTGCATTGGGGACCTTGATAAAAGAATGGCTCATGTTATGAACATAATATATAATAATAAATATAAATACATTATAATAGTTAATGAATAATTAATGAAGAGATACATTCCCAATGAAAGGTCATGTCTCTTTATGGAAGGGAACCCCTACATGGGTATATAAGGCCCTCATTCTTATTGTATCTCATCATCTCATATTCATATACATTATTATTTAATATATTATCCCTTATGGATTATAACTTGTTGTCCTAACTACATTGGGTATTTACCTAGTGATCTGAAAATAGAAGGCTGACTTGTTATTCTATGCAAGCACCCTCTACTTTCATTAAAATAAACTTTACAGGACCTTGCTTCATGTGTATAAATATGCCAGATAAATTATGTGCTAAGTTTTATGCTTCTTCTTGTAAATGTTTATCTGTGAGAAATTGTTCTTTTAAATGGTTAAATATGTGCTTTAAATGAAAACACGACAACATAACTTGCAACAAATAAACCATCAAACTCAGAACAATCAAAACATGATAAAGGAGTTCACCCCCCTCCGGGCTACATCTCCTTGAGCCTCCATAATGGACTTGGATCTCTGGGATTAATTAGTCAAAAGTTCTTTTACAAGATGATTCTCAACTCCAATGAAAAAATAGATTGTACCATTGAGATCAGAACACATAAAAACCCCAAAAATGACTAATAGAACTCTGAAAACGGATCATGGCTCATCTGGGCATGACCTCTTCTACATGTGGCCATAAGCTTCCCTGAGCTTCTCTTTGGAAAAAACACTTGTAAAAGTCCTCAAAAGCCTATGAAACCTGTCCCAATGTGTTCAGATCATATCAATTATCCAAAAATGATTATTCAATCACAGAAAACAAACATAGGCTCACCAAACCATGTCCTCGATCAATGAGGGCTTCAAGCTCCTTGGAGCTCTCTGAAACTTCAATTGTGAAAAAATTGCAGAAGAAGTCTTCAAATGGCCTTGAAAACAACACCAATGGCCAGCACATCCAAAAACCCCTAGCTGGGCTTTTACGACACCTAAATCGGCCAAAAGATGAAGAAGTTAGGCTTCCTCCATTTTCCTCCTTCAAGCTTTCTGAAACTGGTTCTACAAAATGCACCTCTGTGTGCATGAACCAAGAACATGCTCCAAAACACGTGTTAAAACCTAGCACCGAGCGGTTCCGAAAAAATGATCCAAATTGTAGGATGGTTAGGGCGTCTCCAGCCCCTAACTGCCTAGCACCTAGGCACGTGGACAGTTACAATATGACCTCGTGCTAATCAAAAGGTGGTTAACACCGTTGTAATGGGCGCAACCACATAACCACGCCCAACGGTTACAACACTATGTCATATATGTTAAACTATACCCGCACGCTATATACATTAACCGGTGGTCACATAATACAAATGAATACGACCGAGGCTTTAACATATTCGCACTCTTTGGTAAATGGTTATATATTAAACAAACAATGTAACCGTGGGTTAACATAACCCTGCGCTCCATTTGTCGGACTATGGTCATATATCAACGGATAGGACCACAGGTCGGGGCTAAGCCCCGGCCAGACCCCCCGCCACACAAAACAAATTACAACTTAAATACAAATGAACTCGCATATGTAATAAGAAACAACGTGTGGCCTATTGGCACGACAAACTTTGTTAAAGCGCTTACCAGGGGAGGTCACCGGTTCAAATCCGGTCAGCTACACAAAACTTTTAATCAAACCAAAACCCAATAGCCAATAAACGAGGGACATGTGGCGCCCATGGATTGGGCCACGTGTCCTCACACTATTCGCCAACTATAGGACACGTGTCAGATCCTGATTCGGTAATCATCAACCAATGAAAACGCACCACGTCATCCACCTGCCATGTCACCATATGGATGGTATGGCCCTGCCACGTCACCGTACGAACTGTATGGATAGGTACAGTCAACATCCAAAAATTTTGCCTGTTTGCCTTGGCGAACATATCGTGATATCTTCTCCATACGGACTCCGTTTGAGAAAGTAAATATACCGCCGAAATCAGGAAGACGAGACAGATGTAATGGCACTATTTTCGTCGCATTCCGAGCACTTTGAAAATTGAGCAAAATTTGACCCCCTGGTCTAGATTTTGATCACCTAGTGAACAAGGTGAAGATATTCTTAAATCAAAAGCAAGGTGTTAATATTTATAAAGGGAAAAGTATTGAAAGTTTATTAAATTATTGGAAGTTTATAAAAGTTCAAAAAGAAGTTAAAGTGGATATAAAGTAGAAGGATAATCAAGGTTCAACCTATAATTATATAAATGGAGTTTCTTGGTAAAAAACAAGGAAGATTCCCTCATACTTATAAAAAATATGTGGATCCCTTATTAGAATTTAATGGGATTATTCAAGGAAAGAATATCAACATTGCTATTTGCTCGAACGCTAGGAAAAATCACATTAATGTTGACCTGGCGAACCAATTAATGGTTTTAGAACCAAATATAATTGAAAATGACATGTGTCTTTCTGATGAGAAATTAACCAAAGAAAAAGAAGAAATCTCCTGCTTAAGGAATCTTAATCAAGATTTACTAGAACAAATTAAAAACTTAAAGGATAAAAGAAGGGAGAATCTAGAATAAAAAAATAAAGACGATAAGTCAGAAGATAAGAAGAACTTTTACAATTAAAACAACATAATAATGAATTCATAACACGAATTAAAAGACTTAAGCATGATAAGAAGTCTTTATAAGAAGATCTAGATCGCAAAACATCAATAGTCGATAAAGAGACAATAACTAAACCTATGGAACTAGAGAAATATTTAGATGTAAAAATACCAATTTTGGAACAAATAAATTAATACAAACCTAGTCAACCTTACAAATAATGTAAATAGGTCTTCAAATATCGAAATAGAATCAATTAAGGGGTATGAAGAAGAATCATTTCCAAAAATGAATCAAGAAAAATCTAAAAATATATGAAGTAAAGATCAAGTTGCAAGGATGCCTTATAGACATCCTAATCACAAAAATCGATACTTCAACCAATCAATGTATCCACAGAAACAAATGAAAAATGTAAAAACTTATTACCTCCATTACAATTGATGCTCAAGGTAGAATTTATCATGGGAGTCAAAATACAACAAATTGTCTACAAAAACCCCATAAAAGTGCCATTGTGCAGAAGATCGATTTAAGGTGGGAAGACTCCCTTACAATTCAACGGTTCTATGTAGCGCTTAGAAGATCCTATCGTTTCAAGTCCTCAACTATCACTAATCCAGGAATAAATAATAAGGAGACGATATTACAAGCCAGAGCAAGAGACAAGTCTTCCATAAGTATGCTTTGAGGACAAAGCATTTTTAAGGGGAAGACAATGTTAAGAACATAATATATAATAATAAATATAAATACATTATAATAGTTAATGAATAATTAATGAAGAGACAGCTTCCCAATGAAATATCACGTCTCTTCATGGAAGAGAACCCCTGCATATACGGCCCTCATTCTTATTGTATCTCATCATCTCATATTCATATACATTATTATTTAATATATTATCCTTTATAGATTATAACTTGTTGTCCTACTTACATTGGGTATTTACCTGGTGAACCGGTTTGGTTCACCACAACTCATTCCTTAGGTTATCCTTGATAAACAGATGGTACATCCCTTGGCTTGTCCCTAATAAATGAATTATGCATTCCTTGGGTTGGCAAGTTGAGAGGAAGAAGAGATTTTGGTTGGCACTGTTGTTGGAGTTGTGAAAGTGAAGAATTTTATTTTCTAAGTATTGTAATGTAAATTTTTATATATGTATATTGGCATGGTGTGATCCAAGGATAGAGCACAATTGTAGGGGAGGGGGAATATAAAATCCCCAATTTAATTATGCTTAATGTAGATATAATGTGTGGCTACAACAAAAGCGATGTATATGTGAATGTATTTCAATGTTTAATAATAAACTATAATTCTAGCTGCTAAGGGAACATGGAAAAGAGATGTGGACTGAACTAATCCACAAGAGAGGGGAGATTCTAGGATAATGACCAAGAGGGGTCCAAGGGGGAAATACCCATGTATATTAATTCAACCCATTTTCCTAAAATTGTTTGAGCATTCCCAAATCCAATCATTGAATACATGTAAGAGGGTGGGTATGAGTGGTCACATCCCAATGTTATTGGTCACATGGGGGTTGAGTACAATCATATTGGTGAAGAGTGTGAGTCAAGAAAGGAAAGCCAAAGGGAGGAAATTCATATGGGTTGGGACTTCAGTTTTTACACATGAAGTTTTTGTGCATGAAAAGCAAGTGGAGAGCAAGAAAAAGTGCTTTGAGATGGTGCAACCATGGAGGGAGAATTCTAGAGAAATTTGGAGCATATTTTGAGTTGGAAGATAAAGAACCAAGTTGTCAGGCTTGAAAATTGAACTCCTTAGTGATTTTCACTATAAAATCAAGTGTTTACTATTGTTTGTTGGTAGTTTTCCTAGAAACAAGTACCCTTGATTTCCTAGCTAAGAGATTCCTAGATACATGTGCCAGAGAAACCCTAATAAATGAATGAGACACCCGAGGGATTGAGATTAGTGAAGGGGTACATTCTTTGGGTTGGGCAGGTCAAGAGGAAGATAGATAGTGTAAAATCGGGATAGTTGTAGGGAAATATTAGTGGGTTGTGAGTCTAATGAGATGTGAGTGGATTGTGAGAGACCAACCTATTTTTTGGATTACTAGCCTCATATCGTGGGTGAATGGTTGTTGATATTTTGAATAGTCGATCTATGGTTGGGTGGAATGTCCATCCCAAGTAGCTGGTTGCCCAACTATTGCTAAAAGATAAGTGTTTATCTCATTTTCTATTTTGTATTATGAGTAAATGGTTGTGTTATTGTGAATGAATTTACATGTTGTTTTGCTGAATTATTAGACTGCATTCATGTTGTTTTTCCATGATTTAGATGCATGTAAATGATAATAACAATTAGTCGTTAAATCTGGTTTAAATTCGTAGTTGAAAGCTACATGAAAATAGTTAGTTGTAAAAGAAAATTAAATAGTTAACATAAATTTTGTTTTTATGAGTATTCCATACCGTAATGTCCCTCGGATGGGCTAGGGGATGTTACACTACAAGACACCACACACCAATGTACCAAAAAATTACAGATGAAAGATCAAGAAGACAACTCGCATATTAAAAAATTAGAAGACAAAATAGCCAAACTCCAACAAAATCACAGATAATTAATAGAAAAGTTTAAAAAATTGAATAAAATTATTATTAGCAAAGATGAATAAATTGTGCAAAGTCAAACAAAATTGGAGAAGCAAGATACAAAAATTCATAAATTTCAACAACAAATTAAAGAGTCACAACAACAAATTAGTAGTATAAAAAACACTCATAAAAAAAAGTCTGAAAATATGAATAAAGAACTATCATCCAAAGATGAAGAAATTTCTGGTTTTAGAAATTATAATAAAAGTCTACTTGTAGGTATGAAGAAATTGAAGAATAATATGAAAGAACAACAAATAACCCAAACCATGGATAAGGGCACTAACACTGACTTGATCGACATGGAAAAACCTAATGTTCTTATCAATGAAGTATTATCAGTGGAAGTGTTTCCAAAAATCGATCTCAACAAACAATTTTATGGTAAAACAACATCCACATATTGAGTTTAAGTTGACATACTATTGATCTCCACTGATAAATTCTTAGGTCAGTCGAAGAATGCTGTCACACCAATAAATACAAAAAAATTAGATATCATCATGATGACTCAAGTAAATCACAAAAAGACTAAACCAGACATTAATAAGGATAAAATTCCTAGGCATCCAAAGATATATGTGCCCCAAAGTCAACAAAGACCAACATATTCATAATATTATCATCAAAGAGTTCCAAAAAAAATCCACCTTGGATGGATTGATTCTTTTTTCGATGCCAATATTGTTTGAAATCTCGATTTTCATACCACCCGTGTCTTCAACTTTATCTAATTGATATAAGTTACAAAAGAATGTCATTCTATTAGAATATTTTCTCATTCCCTTTGCTTTGAGGAAAAATAATTTTAAGGGGGGAAGACTTATATTATACCTAAAGTATATTACATTTCTTATCATGTAATAATATGTTATAGGTTTTTTATTATGTAAATAGAAATTATATTGTAAATGCTAAGTCTATAATAAGTCATGACCCTTTGTCTATGATAAGTCATGACATTTGGCAAGGACATGACTTATCATTCCCTACTTGTATTTATATACACGTATTGCATCTCATGTGATGTCAAGTAAATATGTAAAACAGATAGTAAATAAAATATTATTTATTATGGATATATGGAATTATGTTATGCAGTCATATTGTTCTCGTGAAGTGGACCACCATATCTACTTTAGAATCCATCGTATTGAAAGACTATTTTTTCAAGAAACTCATCAAACCGAAAGTCATGTTCACTTTTAATACTATCAGTCGGATGTCACAAGTTGTCAATATAGTCATTTGGTATGTGTAGTGTGTATAAAGTTAATAGAGGTTCAATCAAAGAAAAAACCTAAAGTTAGAAAACGGAAAATAACCAAAAATGATCATGAACAAATAATTGAAGGTGGCATACCATTACAATGTTTTTAAACAACATTCCAGAAAACAAAATTACATTAAGTACATATATATGGATATGTAGGATTCCATCTTGTTTGGTTTTCTTTTGGAGATCGTTCAAATAAGGTGATTTTTGATGAATTGTTGTACTACTTTAGACAATTTTGCACATAAAACTAGATCTCAATTGGTTGTTAATTATAAAATATTTAGGTCCCCACATGTCCTATGGACCACTTAAGGGATGAGATAACATGATATGGATTTTCCAATCATGCCTCAAATAACTAGATAGTACATAGATGTCTTACATCTAATACATTGTTTTCAATTTTGAATGTACTTGTATGCAATGAATTGTAGTTAGAAAGGGATCAAACATATTTTCATGTCACATATATCTCTTAGTTTATATTCCAAATCATGGTACAATGTTTGGGAGGGTAAGATTTTAACAGAACCATTTTCTCTGTCCCTCTCTCTCCCCCTTATTTCTCTTTGACCCTCAAGAAATATGATGCGAAAAGTGATTTTATAATCTATAGTTAATGTGGATTAGCTAATGTACTTAGGCATTGTGTTATAAGGTTGTAACTTGTATGTAAATAGCTATCTAACTCCTTCTCCTTGGTCACCATCGTCCCCATGTATCCATTAGATATGAAAATTTTTGACATATTTTTGTTCTTTGCATAAATATCCTTCTCTCTCATGTGAACATACAAAATCTCAAAGGGGAAAAATAAAAATCCACAAGAAGAAAAAACAAACGAAAAAATGAAAAGCATAGTTAATGGGAAAACATATTAATAGAAATCATCTCTTCCCCCTTCAGATTTCTACCACCATTTGGATCTGTTCTCATATCCCAACAAACCAACGCTTCTCTCCTCTCTTCCCTACTCTCATAATCATTCTACCTATTCTCTATCTTATTCTATATCCTAGTTGTGAGACTTCATATTCATTTAATTTTAATTTTGATTTTGATAACTAAATGTTTTGTCACACGCTCCCAACACCATCGTTTTCAATTTTACTGGTCGGAAAAGAAATGTCTTCCAAATACACCACAAGACCAAATGTACTTAGGCATTGTGTTATAAGGTTGTAACTTGTAAATTTGATTTTAATATTTATCATGAATCATGAATCTAGATATTAAATTATTAGAGTTGTTTTATGTTAGAATATTTGTAAGTTCCTGCTAAAGTTGCATATTGTAACTTAGATTTGAAGAAGATATGTTGTAATATTTTTACGTCCCACGAATGCAAGGTGAAATCTTTGAGAAAAGTGCACTAGGTGATGAAACTACAACCCTGTCTTGTAGTAGTTGGTTGAAGTTGCAATGATGTCATAAACTATAAAATTTTCAATATATGAAATTGTGGAATGAATATATTCATTATAAATTCATTTAATACATTTGCATGTTCATTGTTACGTGTTAAGTGAGACGCGAATGGTTTGATATTATTTCATAATGTATTATTGCATAAATATTTATGTCACTTTGTATTTTTGTATCACTTGTAGAACTTGCAAGAAACCATTATTGTACCATGTAATTTGTATTGAACTTGGGATCTAGTGCAATATTCATCGACTATGTCAAACAATGACTTCAAATTCTTCTAGACTTGATGAGGATAGTTGATTCTACTTATGTGAAAATGAATCTCCCACGATATATTGGTTGTGATGATCCCCACATCCTCGTCCTTATTTTCATCAACAATGAAATTTACTTAATTAGATGTTGGATCTGGAATCGTAGACATCATATATTGCCACAATACTTTACTTTTCAATAGGGTTTCTATGCATGGTTCCCATACTACATAATTCGGTCCATTCAAAATTACATGATCAATCTTCAAAGCCATATTCAATATCTAGACAGAACATATCTGTTTCAACAAGTTACAAACTGCAAAACATCGACCCAAAGTCAATCACACAACAGATCAGACTCGACAAGGTTTGCAAATAACAAGCGAGGTTTCAAACCATTGACTCAGATACCATGTTGGGGATTGGGTGTAACTTGATACGAAAAAAAAAAACAATACCACAAATAATCGAAGAGGAAATAATATTTCGAAGATAGGAAAGGTGGTGTCTAAAGACACTGTTATAGCACTTAAGCACAACACATTGTAATCATAACATCACAATGCATATTGGACATCTTGTACACAACAATAGTATCCCCATGATGGTATTGATCCATTGGGTCTATTTTTTATAGCTTCAATATCTAACCAACTTCCTTGAAATTAAGAGGACCTTGTCCACATATAATTGTCGGTTGTTAGAGTTGACTCCGTCAAATTTGTGTTGTCAAGTCAGCTCGACAAGGATGCTCGAATCGATAGTCCATGTGTCCAATGCATATTCGATTGCTTGTTTGTGCAATCTACCAACCATATTTGTCTATTGATCGATTGTCTGATCAACAGTTTTTTTGACTACTCGATCAACTAATGTGGAGATATGGTCGATCGCTTGACCAACTATTTCCAGATTTAGGTTGATCGCCTGATTGGCTGATTCCAGGAGAAGTTTGTTGAACCATCATGACTTGATGTTCCAACAACATGCTAACCCAATTAAAGAGCCAAGTTGATTAAATGAGTGTTAGTATGTTGAAACAAGTGGATTCAACACTTTCTCAGGAATATCTTAAAAGATAATTGGAAGATCAAACACAAAAGAAATTGGATGAGAATAAGAATGACATCGAAAAGAAGAGGGTTGAAATGGAAAACAATATGGATGAAAATAAGAATGACATGAAAAAAATATGGATGAAAATAAGGAAGAGATGAAAATAAATATGGAAAAAAGGGAACAAAAGATTATGGAAGCCTTAATTGGGAGGTTACCTAAAATTAATAAGGTTTCTAAAGGGACTCATACATAGTCATGGAAATACTTTCTAAATCACATCAAATGAACTAATTGATTGAGCTGGGAGGGAAATATACCATTCATAGGTTGGACCTATCAAAGTTTGTAGAAAAAATCTAACCATCACATCATCATGTTCAATCAAATGAATATCCAAGACACATAGAAATTGATCCATATGTCTTCTTGGACCAATTAACCCATCATCTGAAAAGACAAAGAAAACTCCTTCAGTTAGGTTGGAAATATGTGTTTTTCTCCATGTAGATTAAGTGGGTTGGGTATATCCATTATTCTTTGATTTCTTTGTATGTTATTTCCTTCCATTTCCTCGTTGGAAATTTCATTCATTTTTTCTTTTCGGTCACCCATGATTAGTATTTCACTTTCCTCTGATCCTAAACTTTGGGAAACTTCTTGAGTGGCATGCTTCTTACTTTTACTTCTTTTTAAAGGACCCTTGAATGATTCCATCTTTTCTTGGATTTACAACTATCTCCTTTGTCTTAGGGATATTTCTCTTTCCTCTTTTTGGGAAAGAACTTCCCAAGTCATTTAAGGTTCAACAAAGCTCCTTATTGTTGTAATCTCTAAGTCATACAACTGGTGTAAAATAATTTTTTAATCTCTTAATCCAATTTGTATTTGGGGTTGGGTGGGTTCAGGTAAATTCATCAAATTTTTTTATCTACAAAACCATACTTTTGTTTTCTCGGGTATGGTTGCCAAAAATGTTGATCAAAAAGACGGTTTTATTGTCTTCGAGTCAACCTCACAAGGATAAGTCCCCCTGCATTTTTAAAGACTTGGTACTCCTCTATTTCAAATAACATACAAGAAAAAATAAAATGCTTGAGAAAGGACCACGATTATTCTTGAAATAAATATTCACATGCAAAGAATACATGAGAAAGGACCAGATATCTTGTAGAAAGTAAATATTTACAATATGTTACAAGATTACAAACCAGAAGAGTATGCACTAAAATAAGATGACATTTCCTGTTGGATCATGTTGTCATTGATGCCAAAGGTTAAATTAATTGATGTCAAAGGATTGATGTCAAGTGATTGATTGATGCCAAAGGATGATTGATTGATTGATTTCAAGTAATTGATGATGCCAAAGGATGATTGAATGATGTCAAATGAACAATGTATTATCATAGTATATTGATGAAGGATGTATTTTCCTTGATGTGAATGGATTGATCATATTCATATGATTTCATTGATATGATGCATAGATGAAGATGGATCATTGAGTTGTCATTGATACATGATGCATACGTGAAGATGGATCGATGCATATAATGCATTGTTGGATTGATGTAAAGATGAATCATTACTGTCTTATCATGGTTGATAAGGTGTACAAATGGATGAACTCCAAAGTGGTCCCCTTATGGTGAAATCCCTCACGGGAAGACGCTTTACGGTTGAGTTATCCTAGAAGTATGGTTGGATAACCCATTCTTTTATGTGGAATAATGAGAAGAAGATTAGTGAATTTTTCAGTGGAACTATCCTAGATGGATAGTGCTTGTCATACCATTTCCGGTAGTATGTGGAATGTCACATAACTCCTCACAGTTTGAGAGTTATGGCCTTACGAAGTTGGAGGACCCTCATATGATGGCTTCAAGCCCCAACAGGTCAAAGAAGTCAACGAGATTGCAAAGAAGAAATTATTATTTAAATGATAATGTAAAGTGAGAAAGTCGAGGAGGATTATTTAAATAATAAAGTGAAGTGAAAAAATCAAAGAAGATTAATTAAATGATAAAGTGAGGTGACAAAGTCAAGGAGGAATATTTAAATGATAAAGTAATGGAGAACTTTCTAAATATAGAAAGTGGTTAACCATAAAATGAGGAAAATAGGTTAAGTGACCTAGAAGATGCTTCTAAGGAAGCTACTTGGAGAGTATAAATAAGAGGCAAGGGTCTCTTGTGAAATGTATCTCTTGAGCAGGTATTGAAGATCTATTTTGAGAGAGAGTGTGTATGCAATATCTCATGGACGCATCAAAGTTTCGGTAAGTTTGATATCATGATGGAAAAAGTCTCGGAAGTTCAGAGACCCTAGTTTATGAGGTATATGCGGGCTGTAGTGAGCCAGGGTGCATACATACGTGGGCTGAATGAGGATAGGGCACGTACAGTGGATGAAGTCACAAAGACTTGTGTGTGAACTAGTGCCAGACTCTTGAAGACTGAAGCAAGTTCTAGATCTGCATTCTATGGGCTCATATCTACCATATAAATTCTGGTATGATTACATTGTTTTCTTGATGGATACTCTTGCTTGTTGTCTAGTGAATGCTTAAGGAATTCTTGGTATGGTTGTTGTGATGTGTTTTGTGTTGGTTGACAGAGTGAGCAACACTCTTATGATTCAGTACTGATATGATTGCTATAATATGTTGATTGCTTATACATGATTGAGTAACATTCATATTGTATGGTTGAGGAGCATGAGTAAGTTGTGGGAGAGATTGGATGTGTTGTGATTGGTTATGGGTCTAATTGGACAGTGAAAGACAACAAATAATGGATTGAAGGTTGCAAAGGATCTGAGTTCATCTTGAAGAGAAAACCCTAAGTACTCAGATGTGATATGCAGGTTGTAGTACAGACTGGTCGCATACATACGCGAGCTGTACTACTGGTAGGGTGCGTACATACACATGTTGTACTACCGATAGGTCACCTACCTATTGACAGATTGCTATCTATTGAGTATTATTGCCTCCTCTCAGTTGGTGCTAAGGGTGTAAGTTGAGTCTTGCATTATAGAGCTGGTGCTCTTGTAGAGTTGTACTCTATTCATTTGTTGTTGATAACCCAAGGATTGTAGTCCGTAATAAAAAGAAAATTGTACATACATCTTGTGTTCCTTGTGGTGATGATTTATTGATGATATATTGCTGATATATGTTGCTGATATATGTTCACATTTAACTGATTATAAATGACAACAATAAGTAATGAGTAAATGGTGCTTGCTAACTAATAAGTTTTGTGAAGGGCAAGTTTTGGGAAAAATATCCCTACACTGTTCATCCCCCCCTCTTAGTGTAGTCGGTGTGTCCAACAATTGGTATCAGAGAAAGCATTCACTATAAGCCTTAACAATCTTGGAGGATATCTATAGACACACAAATGGATGATGAAGTTCCAATCCTTGATGAGGAAAACTATTCTACTTGGAGAATAGAAATGAGAGTGCATTTGAAAGAGATGGGAGCGGGTATTTGGAAGGAAGCTATTGGTGGATCAGTTTCCTTGAAGAACAAGTCTAAATTTGCATCTCAAAGGGAAGGAAAGAAGAATGATGAATTATCTCTCATGACCATTCTTAGTGGACTCTCAAGTCCTATCAAAGAGAGCATGGGACAATGCACTTTCACTAAGGATCTATGGCTAAAGATAGAGGACACATACCAAAGAAAGAAGGAAAATATTGAAGACAACTCCATCAAGAAAAATGAAGACAAAGGATCTTCAAAAACTATTGGTTGCATTATTTCTAAATATGATGATGTTGGCAAAAAGGAAGATCTTGAAGACATTTCAAATGAAGGCAAAGAATCATGTGATGATGTTCACAAAAAGGAATATCTTGAAGACATTTCAAATGAAGGTAAAGAATCTCCACAAACCCTTGATTGCAATAATTCAAAATGTGATGATGTTGAATATTTCTCTACAAGTGAAGAAGAAAATGTAGAAATAGTTTGTATAGAATCAATTGATTGTTATCCTATGGAAGAAGTAGAAGAAAAACTATCGGATCTTAAAGAGAAAGTTGAAAGGGGTCTATATAAATACAATAGTGACCATTATTAGCTATCTTTCAGATAACACTAAAAAGTTTCTTAAGAAGATTCAAGGCACATCTTGAAGTTAAGGGAAATGATAAAAGAACAAGAAGAGAGTAAAAATACTCAATTAGAAGAAAAGGAAGAAGAGATCACACGATTAAAGAATGAAAAGTAAGTTAAGAAGGTAGATGATGAGATTAGCAAAAGTCTTGAAATTATTCTCCATATCAAGAACCAAATTGAAGAAGCCAAAAGGATAGAGGAACTATTGAAGAATCAAGTAAATGAAAGGGAATATTCATGTCATAAGTTAGAAGCTGAAGTTTTTGATCTTAGAAAGAAAGTAGAGAAGTCAAACAAATTCTTGAATAGCTCACAAATCTTGAATGAGATATTGGAAAGTCAAAGATCACCAAATGATAAATTAGGCCTTGGATACAAGAGACAAGATACACATGTTGAAGCAAGCACCTCAAAGAAGCATGAGGTAAGTCCCTCACTCTCAAAGGATGAAGATAATGTTGCAAGTCAACCATCTACACAAGGAAAGGAAAATTTCAAAAGAACAAAGAAAGGAATACATCAAGAATCCATATTTACACCTCAAAGAAGATGGACACCAAAGAAAATGTATGAAAGTATTTTTCATGGTCAGTGTTATTCATGTAATGAATATGGTCACAAATATTTGGAATGCAAATCTTATGAAAGGAGAAATAATGGAATATTTCATAAAACCATAAGTTGTTGGAGATGTGATCAAGTAGGACACATTGTTGTTCACTGTCACAACATGAGATGCTACAATTGTAGTGGATTTGGCCACAAATCCCAGGATTGCTGGAACACAAGAAGAAAGTCCATGATGAGGACTTCATATAGAATGACTAGAAGAAGGAATGAAGTAAGGAAGGGAGACATATTTTAAAAGATGGAAGCTCAGAGCTCAAGTTATGAGAAGCAGGGACACCTTCAAAAGTGGGTGAAGAAGACTGAACAACCAAAGAAAAATGGAATCCTTAAGGGAAGCTCAAGTGTGTCATCTACTGAAGCATATGTGGGTGACATTGGTAACAGTCGTGCACATATGTAGGCTGACCTAGAATAGGTCTCATACATATGCGAGTTATCTGTGCAGCAAGCTGCGTATATGTGGTAAAGCCTTTGGAAAAAGGCTATGCACATGGGTTGCAGCTTGATATGATGGTATAACTCTATGTTGCAGGGTTTGACATAGTTTGTTGTAGGTTATGGCATTGTTTGTTGCAGGTTTTCATGATTACATATTGGATTATGTATGGTGATGATATATAATGAAAGGCTATCTTCGATGCATGGAACTAACCCTTGAGTATGGATTAATGCATTTTCTGTTGAAGAACAATGTTGGTTATGATAGTGAAGTTATGGTACCTTGGTTATGTGATATATGTTGATGATGCTAGCTAGAGATATCATTGATCTATTGAAGCACACTACTAGTACATGTAATGTTGGATGCTTAGTATTTTTTGTAGTGAATGGAGAATTGAGGTTGATCTGTTGGGGTATATGGTTGGTACATATTTTATTTTCATTGATATATCTTATGATGTATTATAGGAAGCATATTTGTTGGATATCTCGGTGCATGCATTTGGCATATGGTTCGACTAAATATTGGGACATGTAGTTGGTGAGTTTATGAGGTGATCATGTTGTATAAATTGATCTATAGTTGATGCATGATCGATACACTCCTAGTACATTGGTAGAGGCACCTACTAGCAGTTTGATCATCAAATGTTTTATGGTGGATTTGAAATACATGTATGAGGATTCATCTTGTTGTGGTATTGGTGCATGGTTGACATACTTGCTTGGTACAAGTAGTGACACATGTTGATGTACATGTTTGGTACACTCGTAGATGGGATATTTTTGGATGATAGTACTTGGCTAAAAGTACACCATTGGTATTACTTGATTAGCACATACTTTGGTACATGATGTATTAGATGATATAGTTGAAACACTTGATTGATTGAGATACAATATTGTGATACTTGGTTCATGGTGGAGACATATCATGAGTGATATGACACTTGTTTGGCATGTTGGTAGATGCACATGGTTGGCATATTGGTATATGCACATGGTTGGCATGTTGGTAGAGGCATATGGTTGATACACCATTGATGATATATTTTTGCACTTTGTCTGGTGTTGATATACATGATTGATGCACATGGGTGTTGTGCATGGTTGGCACACAATTTGGTACATGATGTATTTGGTTGATTTTTTGATCATGATTCTCCATTTCATTGTTGACATATTTTTTGCTTCATTATGTTTTGTATGGCACGAGTTTGATGCATGGACAGGTCCAGGGATCGTCATAGAAAGAGAAATTGATCTATGATCCAATTGAGCAGTAGAATTTATAGCATAAGCATATTGTAGTGGTAGCATATTGTTCATACTGCAGAGAAGATGGGGGGAGACATACCCATAGGGGGACTCATTCTTCTTCCCATGATGTTAGGAGGAAAGATCCCTATATTTGAAGAAGGAGCACAGAGGCATAGTTCTAGGTGGAGCAATGATCACACGGGGAGTATGAGCAATGTATCTTCAGCATTAAATCATAGTGATATTCATTGTTCAAAAGGGGAGAGATTATTCATAGGAATATCAAAGGCATTCAAACAGGGGGAGCATCCCCAAGGAGATTTCAAGCAGGAGGAGCAGCCCCAAGGAGATTTCAAGCAGGAGGAGCAGCGCCAAGGGGAGAATGACCCTTTGCCATTGATGTCAAAGGGGGAGAGATATTCACATTGATGTGATTGATGACTATTGATGTAGAGAAATTCCTTGTCTACATGTTGACATTAATGATTGGTTTTGACATCAATGATTGGTTTTGACATCAATGTTGGTATTTCCATTGATGCAAAGGGGGGAGATTGCTGGATCATGTTGTCATTGATGCCAAAGGTTTAATTAATTGATGTCAAGTGATTGATTGATGCCAAAGGATTATTGATTGATTGATTTCAAGTAATTGATGATGCCAAAGGATGATTGAATGATGTCAAATGAACAATGTCTTATCATAGTATATTGATGAAGTATGTATTGTCCTTGATGTGAATCGATTGATCATAGTCATATGATTTCATTGATATGATGCATAGATGAAGATGGATCAACGAGTTGTCATTGATACATGATGCATACGTGAAGATGGATCGATGTATATGATGCATTGTTGGATTGATGTAAAGATGAATCATTATTGTCTTATCATGGTTGATAAGGTGTACAAATGGATGAACTCCAAAGTGGTCCCCTTATGGTGAAATTCCTCACAGGAATACACTTTACAGTTTAGTTATCCTAGAAGTATGGTTGGAGAACCCATGCTTATATGTGGAATAATGAGATGAAGATCAATGAAATTTTCAGTGGAACTATCCTAGATGGATAGTGCTTGTCATACCATTTCCGGTAGTATGTGGAATGTCACATAACTCCTCACGGTTTGAGAGTTATGGCCTTGCAAAGTTGGAGGACCCTCATATGATGGCTTGAAACCCCAAAAGATCAAAGAAGTCAAAGAGATTGCAAAGAAGAAATTATTATTTAAATGATAAAGTAAAGTGACAAAGTCAAGGAGGATTATTTAAATAATAAAGTGAAGTGACAAAATCAAAGAAGATTATTTAAATGATAAAGTGAGGTGACAAAGTCAAGGAGGAATATTTAAATGATAAAATAATGGAAAAATTTCTAAATATAGAAAGTGGTTAACCATAAAATGAGGAAAATAGGTTAAGTGACCTAGAAGATGCTTCTAAGGAAGCTACTTGGAGAGTATAAATAAGAGGCAAGGGTCTCTTGTGAAATGTATCTCTTGAGCAAGTATTGAATATCTATTTTGAGAGAGAGTGTGTATGGAAGATCTCATGGATGCATCAAAGTTTTGGTAAGTCTGAGATCATGACGAAAAAAGTCTTGGAAGTTCAGAAACCCTAGTTTCTGAGGTATACGCGGGATGTAGTGAGCCAGGGCACGTACATACACGGGTTGAATGAGGACAGGGCACGTACATACGTGGGATGAATGAGGACATGGTGTGTATAGTGGATGAAGTCATGAAGACTTGTGTGTGAACTGGTGCCACACTCTTGAAGATTGAAACAGGTTCTAGATCTGCATTATATGGGCTCAGATCTTCCATAGAAATTCTGGTATGGTTACATTGTTGTCTTGATGGATACTCTTGCTTGTTTTGTAGTGAATGCTTAAGGCATAAGGCATTCTTGGTATGGCTGGTGTGATGTGGTTTGTGTTGGTTGATAGAGTGAGCAACACTCTTATGATTCAGTACTGATATGATTGCTATAATATGTTGATTGCTTATACATGATTGAGTAACATTCATATTGTATGGTTGAGGAGCATGAGTAAGTCGTGGGAGAGCTTGGATGTGTTGTGATTGGTTGTGGGTCAGATTGGATAGTGAAAGACAAAAAATAATGTGATTGAAGGTTGCAAAGGATCTGAGTTCATCTTGAAAAGAAAACCCTAATTACTCGGATGTGATACACAAGTTGTAGTACAGACTTGCCGCGCACATACGTGAGTTGTACCACTGGTAGGGCACATACATACACATGTTGCACTACTGAAAGGTCGTGTACCTGTTGAAAGATTGATATTGGTTTAGGATTTTCTCCTCATCTCATTTGGTGTTGACGGTGTAATTTGAGTCTTGCATTATAGAGTTGGTTCTCTTGTAGAGTTGTACTCTATTCAATTGTTGTTGATAACCCAAGGATTGTAGTCTGTAATAAAAAGAAAATTGTACACACATCTTTTGTTCCTTGTGGTGATGATTTATTGATGATATATTGTTGATATATGTTCACATTTAACTGATTATAAATGACAACAATAAGTAATGAGTAAATGGTGCTTGCTAACTAATAAGTTTTGTGAAGGGAAAGTTTTGGGAAAAAGAGCCCTACACTGTTCACCCCCCCTCTCATTGTAGTCGGTGTGTCCAATACTTCCATCACAATGCTCGTCAAAGTAGAACACAATATTAAGTGAAAGCGAAAGAAAGTATGGTCCACATATGGCAGAGAAATTTAAATCATCATTTCATTAAACATAAATAAGATTTTGATAAACATACATCTAAAATCTCATGCTTAAATTCAAAGTCTTTAGATATCAATAATGTTATGCCCCAAATTAATTCTCTGGGAACCTCAAAAAACAATAGATGTCTTCAAATAAATAAATATTATTGTCTTGGATTACAAATAAAATATTGTGTTTGTCCTTCAAAGAGAACTGGGATGGTGCTCTCATGAACCATGAAATGAAAAATACCTGGAAGACTGATCCGGATTTTATGAGTAGAATGAAATGAATACAGATTATTAGCAGGTGCTTAACACAAAATAACAGAGATACAATAAAACTGGTTTTCTATTCAATAATGAAATAAGCTGAAACTGTAAAATGCAGTGGAAACAAGCTTGCTGGAATGGTGGCGGCTTATCTCTGAGAAGAGATGTGACGGAAACACGCATTAGCAAGAAGAAGGTTACAACGAGGATCTGAAGGCCTTTTTACAATAAGAAAGAATTCCAAAAACCCTAGACATACAAAAACCTAACCCTAGGAGATGAAGCGCCAAAAGTCATGTGGGCCCCGTTTGGGTAAGTTAGTACATCAACTTCCCGGGGTTGTAACTTTTGCATACAATCTCCGTTTTAGGCGTGTGATAGCCCATTTGAAATGTATCATCGAGGAGATTCATTTTGGGGGATCAATAATGACTTCAACTATCATTGATGAGATTGATCCCTAAAAACCTTGATTTAGGCCCTCAAAATGGCCTCGGAAGTTAAAATTGCTAAAAATAGTAAATTGCCAAAATTATCAGAAAACTGTTTTGAGCCAGTTGGAAAAGGTGGGTGGCCACCGATATCCATTTGGATCAATCCTCCCTCCTTAGGAAGCAATGGTCTCCATTGCGTTGAGGTCCCCCATCAGATGAGTAAATTTATGTTGAATTTGGCCCCAGGTGAGCCACTTGCCTTGGTGCAGGAGCTGCCCTGCTTTGACGACTCGATAAAGCTGGATCCTTTGTTGTTGAGTGCCTTTGATCTATCTTTCCACAATCTGATCATTGGATGCCTATTGTAGGTAGTTGGGTTTGAGCTCTGTTGGTGTCAATTGTTCTACTACTTTTGAGGTGTCCAATAATGGTGGGAAATAAGGGCGAAGGAGATCCACGTTGAACACTGGGTGTTGACCAAGGAAAGGAGGAATGTTGAGCTCAAAAGAATTATCCCCCATGACCTTGGTGATAGTGTATGGCCCATAACGGAGTGGGAAAAGCTTCCCATGGGGTCCTGTAAGGCGTTCTTTCTGCAAGTGCAACCAAACTTTGTCACCCACCTGAAACTTATGCGACACTCGATGTTGATCATGGAACTATTTGTACTTGTAATTGGACTTCTATAGGATATCCTAAACTTGTTGGTGGATGTGCTATATCTACTTAATGAACCAGGTGGATTTGTTAGCTTCAGTTGGAGCAGGAGATGAGTCGGTCGAGGTGACTGCAAGGGGAAGTGAAACATATATGGGTCCCAATGGTTGGAATCCAACCCCACTTGAAAGGGGCTATGGCCGTTTGAACTATGCAGGGCTCGGTTGTAGCTATGCTGGACATAGGGAAGGCTCTCATCCCATGTGTGAAGGTGCTTTGAATTATACATGTGAAGGATATGCATAATCATTCAATTTACAACCTTGGTTTGGCCATCTGTCTGGGGGTGGAAGGCCATGGATTTGGTGACCTTGATGTCCAACAGTGACTAGAGGCTTGAACAGAATGTGCTGAGAAATAGATTATCCCGATCTAAGACAATGGTTTGTGGGATTCCAAAATGTACCCAGACTCGTTCAAAGAAGAGCTTGGCAGTGGCCTCTATTGTGATGCTCTTCTTGCAGGCAACCATAATCGCCATCTTAGAAAAGAAATCAACAACAAAAAAAACACAGTCATTTCCCCTCTTGGTGGATGGGAGACTTGACATGTAGTCGATTGAGATGGATTCCCATGGCCTATCAGGAGTAGGAAGAGGGGTGTACAAGCTCTGTTTCTTAGTGGTCGGTTTGGCAATAACACAGGCAGTGCAGGACCTGATATACTTGTTTACCTCCTGTCAAAGTTTTAGCTAGTAGAAATGTTTCGATAGCATCACCACTGTCTTTTCAATGCCAAAGTGTCCTGCCACTCGACTGTAGTGGGCTTCCTAGATTGGCTTCAATCGCTCACTTGATGGAACATAGATATGGCCTAGATGACACAACAACCCATCATGAAGATGGAAATTATCGACAACTGCGTTTGCACCCAACATTTGGTAGGTGGTGGCGAAGTCAGGGTCTGTCTCATAGAGTTGGGGCCATCCAGATGTCTCATGGCCGCAAGAGTCTAGCACCGTGGTGAGTGCCGTGAATGGCGGTCTAATGAGGCAATCAGCGACGCGATTGGTGCTTTCTATTTTATACTTGATGTTGAGGTGGAATTTCTGCAAGTATGTGGACCACTTTTGATGGCGGTCATTCTGCAATTTTCCCTGTGTCTGCATGAACTACAGTGGCTTATGATCAGTGTGGATGACTGTCTCCTTCCCAAGAATGTAATTTCTCCACTGGTGACATGCTTGCACAATGGAGTACAATTCTTTGTCGTAAGTAGGTTACTTACGGACAGTATCTGACAGTGTCTCACTATGATAGGTCACAGGGTGGCCGTGCTGAGTGAGAAAGACGCCCACAACATAGTCTGAAGCATCTGTCTCTATATCAAAAGGATGTTGTAGGTCTGGTAGTGAAATTACTGGGGCTAAGAACAAGCGTTGCTTCAAATCATCGAACGCTTGTTGTTGGGACCGGCCCCACGCAAAATTTTCCTTACCACCACCCCTGTTTATTTGGTTGAGGGCCCATGCAATATGGGAGAAACCCAACATGAACTTGCGAAAGAAATTGGCAAGGCCCAAGAAGCTCTAAAGCTCAGTGAGTGTTGTTGGGGATGGCTAGTCACAGATGACTTGGATCTTGGCTGGATGCACATGTACGCCATGCTGATCAATGATGTATCCCAGGTAATGGACCCTGTCCATGCCGAAGGATCTTTTTTTCAATTTGGCGTATAGCTTGTGCTGTCGCAAGGTGTGCAGAACCTGTTGAATATGCTGCAAGTGTTCGACCCAAGTCTTGCTGTAAATTAGAATGTCATCCAGATACACCACTACAAAAGTATTGGTGAATGGTCACATGATATCATCCATCATCCTCATGAAAGTGGATGGAGCATTTGTCAAACCAAAGGGCATGACCAACCATTCAAAAAGGCCTTCCTTTGACTTGAAGGTTATCTTCCATACATTTGTCTGTTCTATCGGAACCTGGTGGTAGCCAAACTTCAGATCAATATTACTGAAGTATTTGGCCCCAATGATTTGATCAAGGAGGTCATCGATTCAGGGAATCGGGTATCGGTTTCTGACTGTGATTTTATTTAGAGCCCCGTAATCAATACATAGTCGCCAGGTTCCATGTTTCTTCTGTACCATCACAATTGGGCTTCCATAAGGTGATGAGCTGGGGTGGATGTGCCCCTTGTGGATAAGTTCTTGGATCTGTCACTTGATCTCCTCATTCTCTAACAAAGAGTTACAATAGACTGTACCATTGGGTAATGGTGCGTCGGGGGTCAAATCGATGGGGTGCTTGACCTAGCAGTGAAAAGGTACCCCTGTAGGTGAGGAGAAGATATCTGAGTATTCTTCCATGAACTTATCTACTTGCTTTTGCTATGTTGAGAGGTCGGCCGCAGAGACCCTGGATGTGGCTGTGATATTTCACTTATTCTGAGAGTGAATCATGAAGAAGACAAAATTCCCCATTTGAGAGATGACCTTCCTGCATTGCTTAGCAGAGATCAAGGAAATAGCACTAGGTGGGACTGCCTTAGGTATCCTATACAATTTCCCGTTCGAAGTAATAATAACACTATGAGGCATAGACTCATATACAACATGACATTTCCATAAATAAGTTTGGCCCAAAAGAACATCAAAAACTTTGAGAGGAGCAACATCACACAATACCTCATCTTTGAAGGGCTTGATGGCATACGACAGTCGACACTGTTGGCTGATGCGAAGATCGCTTCCTTGGCGGAGTCATCCAATGGTGTACGGTTGTGGGTGTGGTGTTGTTGGTAGGGCTAACCGCTTGATGGCCTCTACTGAGATGATGTTATTTTGGCTACCGCTATCAACGATGAAGTGCAGCGGGGTGCCTTTTACCCACATCTGTGAATGGAAGAGGCGCTCTCCTTCTTCTGGCTCGTCTGGTTCACTAGGCTGGAGCTTGGTGGTAGCAACGGTGGCACTGGGTTCCACATTAATGGTTCGTCTTCCCCTTTCTGGTTCTGGCTCAGATTCATAATCTACATCTGATTCAGAGGCTTTCACTTTGGCCACCAGTGACTACTTTGAGCGACAACTAGCAGTGTTATGCCAAGGGCTCTTATGGAAGTCGCACCACTTCCCGGTATCTTTATTTGTCTTTTCGATGTCCTTCTTTGCTTGCGGATTAGACTGGTTTTCCTGATACTATCCATATTTGTTCTGTCCTTTGTTCGGTGGGTTGGGGCCGCCTTTTCTTGTCTTTTTTTGTGATGGGTTCCCAGGCCCAAATTGTCGCGTCTTTTTTTTGAGCTTCTGCTCAATTTTGACGGCATATCGGTAGGCCATGCCCAAGGATGAGATGTCTAGAAATTCCATTTCAGTCTGGATGTATCTATGCAGAGCACCGCGATACTTGAGCACCAGATGTCGCTCCGAATCTTTGATACCCAACTTGGTGCACAAGGTATGGAAGATATTTGTGAAATCTGACACTACTTGGTCTCTTTCTTGCCGCAGTGTGGTCCATTTGGTATACAGGTCATCATAACTTCTGACATGGTAGTATTGTTCCTTAATTGCATCCCTGAAGGATTCCCAGGTGGTCATGACTAAAAATAATGAGGTTTCCTCTGTTTCCTTTTGCTCACAGAAAGCTTCCCACCAATCTTGGACATGGGGAACGACTTTGAGGAGAGAAAAAGTAATCTTTTCTTTATTCGAAAAGTTATGGATAGAAAAATACCCTTCTAGTATATTCAACTACTTGTCTACAATATTTGCATCTATCTAACCTTCAAATATAGGAATATCTAAGTTTATTTGTACCTTGAAGGGGGTGACGCCTCCGTTCAAAGAAGATGCGTCGCCTGTTGGTAGCCACCGAAGGATTTGCGCGAAACTATCCATTATCTCGTTCCTCTGTTGCATGAGGGATTCCTTAATCAACAGTTTGAAAGGATCTCATGTACCATCATCTTTATTTTCTCCTACCATGGGAGGTCGCTTGGGTGTGTGAGAGCTTCTTTCCTCAAGAGAAACAAGCTCGAGACCCAACTCTTTGTACTCTGACCTCATTGGGGACATGCATTAAGACGACAAGGAGCAGACCGCTCTGATACCGCTGATCCAGATTTTATGAGCAGAACGAAATGAATACAAATTATTAGCAGGTTCTTAACACAAAATAACAAAGATATAGTAAAACTAGTTTTCTATTCAATAACGAAATATGTTGAAACTGTAAAATGCAATGGAAACAAGCTTGCTGGAATGGTGGCGGCTTATCTATGAGAAGAGATGTGACGGCAGCGCGCATTCGCAAGAAGAAGGTTACAATGAGGCTCTGAAGACATTTTTAAAATAAGAAAGAATGCCAAAAACCCTATACATCCAAAAACCTAACCCTAGGAGATGAAGTGCCAAAGGTCATGTGGGCCCCGTTTGGGTAAGTTAGTACATCAACTTCTCGGGGTCGTAACTTTTGCATACGATCTCCGTTTTAGGCGTGTGATAGCCCGTTGGAAATGTATCGTTGAGGAGATTCATTTTGGGGGCTCAATCATGCCTTCAGCTATCATTGAGGAGACCGATCCTGAAAAACCTTCATTTAGGCCCTCAAAATGGCCCCGGAAGTTAAAACTGCTAAAAATAGTAAATTGCCAAAATTGTCAGAAAACAGTTTTGAGCCAGTTGGAAAAGGTGGGTGGCCACCGATATCCATCTGGATTAAAGACTAAAGAAAAATAATCAAGGTTTAGCCTTAGTTTTCATAGATTATTGTGAATAGAAAGGAAAATGACTAATGATTGTACAAGAAAATATGGCAAGGACGAGAATAAGGTTCTTACTTGACTCACTATGATGGAAATCTCCTGAACCATTTACTTGCTTGTTGATGCTACTTTTGTCGATGGATGTTATGTTGGAGGTGGCATAAATTTTGTAACCACTACATGTTGATTTGTCTTGGTGATCTACATTAGGGTTTTTCTTAGCCACTTTTCTATGTATTCCCTCATTAGGGCCACGATAATCTCATGTTTGGTCTCTATCTCGAACAACTCATTCTACATTTCTCTTAGGCCAATGCCCAATTGGTGCAATGTGTCCTTGATGTCATCATTGTTATTAATATATCAGACCAACCACCTTTCAAATTCATCTTCAGAAACTTCTATTGAGTTAGTGAACTCACTCGCCCATGCAACTTTTAATGCTTCAAGTTGTTCTAGTAATTGATCTTTAGATAAAATTGTTGTGTCCGTTAATAAATTTGGGTCGTCGAGTTCTTTTGTGAGATCAAAAATTTTTAGGAAAAGGTCGCCTCTCTTAATTTTCATCACATCTATCTCATTTATGATTTCTCTTAAACTTTTAATTCTTTTCAACCAACATGAATTGATTTGTTTCATCCAGATATTAGAGGGAAGGTTATGTTCTCTTTTGCGGGTGTCACTTAAAATTGATTTTTTTTCCAAAAAATGTTCCCACAACATCCTTGTGAAAACCTTCATCATTTTCTAGATCCTTTTGGAGATATTCTTTGAGATGCATAATCCTCATTGAAAAATTGGTGGAGCTCTGTGCAAGCTCCCCGATTTCTTGGATAAAGTCTATTTTTTTTTAAATTCCATCTCCAACATACTTTCTTACTGCCAACAACAAACTAGATGAACCCTTCAACTTACTACTTCTTTCTAGGGCATCCTCTAGGGTAAGTGTTGGTTGAATTGTGGTTAGTGTCTCAACAAACAATGGTTTTAGAATGAGAGTTGTCTCTAATTCCTTTATTTTTTCTTTTAAAATTAAATTTTCTTTTTCAATATTACAGATGGATCCCTTTAATGATTCTACTATTGCCTCATGAAACTATAAACTCTTTGAAGGCACAACCCCATGGAAATCAATTTTTGATTTCCATTTTTTGTTATTCATGTTTACCTTCTCTATTAACAGTTTTTTATAATTTCGATTGTAGGCCACACAATGAAGTTTTACAGACTCTTCTTCAAATATTTTCAGTTCTTTAGTGACCATAGCTTCAACGATTTCCTGGGTTTCCAACAGTCATTGTTCTGACCAGTTGGGTTCTTCAATAATTTCATCTACATCCATTGCCTGGGGAATTTTTTGTTTTCCAGTATTTCTAGTCTCGTTTTCTGGGTCTCTCTTTTTATTTTAGTAAAGGTATGCACAACATGGGATTTTTCATGATTTTTCTTCATAGTGTCCTTGTGACCACCATCATATGATTTTTCAGCATGTGTTTTCCATGTTTCCAAACAACTATGCCTTGGTTTTGTTTTTTCCTAGGTACTTCTTTGCGAAACAATAGGAGAATTGTGGTTTTTGTGTGTTACTTCTGAATCTTATTGTTGATAACACTCATCAATGCTAGATAATTATTTTATATCATTCATGGATTCATTGACTAAGGTCTTGGGGATATTTAAATTGTCCCCTCTTCCTTCTCTAAATTGCTTGAACTTAGTGAAATAAGAAGAATATCTCACCAAGGACATATGTGCAGTAAATAAATCATTAGGGTCGAAATCCTCAACACATTAAACTTATTTTAGGCCAAGTTGGTCAAATTGACCTACAAAATCACCCAAATGAGTGATATGCTTTACAACAACTTCTCCGACTTTCCAGGGAAATGTGATGAATTAGTTTTTTCTTTTCTCATTAAATAAATGATCTCATTACTTGTATCATCTACATACTTCTCTAACAAAGTGTCTGTTTGATACATAGAAAGGGAGAAAAAGGGGTTTCTCTTGGAAACTGAATAACCTTATGATACTGAAATCCTCTATGGTTTCAAAAATTCCTTTCTCTAAAATAAAGGTGCCAACCTTGAGTGACAGTCTTGATGTATTGGGACCAAAGATTAATTTTTTAAATTCAGAAATAAAATTGTTATGGGTCGAGTAGAAATAATATTGAGCTTTGTTTCTCCATATGGCTGGATACCAGGAAAAGACTAGCTTCACCTTGACATTGACACTCATTTCCCACAGAGAGTCTTCGAAAACACAACAGTAGGCTAAATAAGATGACCCTAGTCAATCAGGGCATAAATTTTGTAAACACTTCATGTTGATTTGTCTTGGTGATCTACATTAGGGATTTTCTTAGACACTTTTCTATGTATTCCCTCATTGGGGCCACCATGATCTCATGTTTGGTCTCTATCTCGAACAACTCATTCTTCATTTCTCTTAGGCCAATGCTCAATTGGTGCAACGTGTCCTTGATGTCATCATTGTTGTTAATATATCAGACCAACCACCATTCAAATTATCTTCAGAAACTTCTATTGAGTTAGTGAACTCACTTGCCCATGCAACTTTTAATGCTTCAAGTTGTTCTAGTCATTGATCTTTAGATAAAGTTATTGTGTCCGTTAATAAATTTGGGTGGTCGAGTTCTTTTGTGAGATCAAATTTTTTTAGGAAAAGGTCACCTCTCTTACTTTTCATAACATCTATCTCATTTATGATTTCTCTTAAACTTTTAATCATTTTCAACCAGCAGGAGTTGATTTGTTTCATCCAGATATTAGAGGGAAGGTTATGTTCTCTTTTGTGGGTGTCACTTAAAATTGATTTATTTATTATTTTTTTTTTTTTTTGAAAAATGTTCCCACAACATCCTTGTGAAAACCTTCGTCATTTTCTAGATCCTTTTGGAGATATTCTTTGATATGCATAATCCTCATTGAAAAATTGGTGGAGCTCTATGCAAGCTCCTTGATTTATTGGATAAAGTCTATTCTTTTTTAAATTCCATCTCCAACATACTTTCTTACTGCCAACAACAAACTAGATGAACCTTTCAACTTACTACTTATTTCTAGGGCATCCTCTAGGGTAAGTGTTGGTTGAATTGTGGCCAGTGTCTCAACAAACAATGGTTTTAGAATGAGAGTTGCCTCTAATTCCTTTATTTTTTCTTTTAAAATTAAATTTTCTTTTTCAATATTACAGATGGATTCCTTTAATGGTTCTCCTATTGCCTCATGAAACTATACACTCTTTGAAGGCACAACCCCATGGAAATCAATTTTTGATTTCCTTTTTTCATAGACTTTCTTGTTATTCATGTTTGCCTTCTCTATTAACATTTTTTTAAAATTTCGATTGTAGGCCACACAGTGAAGTTTTACAGACTCTTCTTCAAATATTTTCAGTTCTTTAGTGACCATAGCTTCAACGATTTCTTGGGTTTCCAGCAGTCATTGTTCTGACCAGTTGGGTTCTTCAATAATTTCATCTACATCCATTGCCTGGGGACCTTTTTTTTCTAGTATTTCTAGTCTCGTTTTGTGGGTCTCTCTTTTTATTTTAGTAGAGGTATGCACAACATGGGATTTTTCAAGATTTTTCTTCATAGGGTCCTTGTGACCACCATCATATGAGTTTTCAGCATGTGTTTTCCTTGTTTCCAAACAACTATGCCTTGGTTTTGTTTTTTCCCGAGTACTTCTTTGCGAAACAATATGAGAATTGTGGTTTTTGTGTGTTACTTCTCAATATTATTGTTGATAACACTCATCAATGCTAGCTAATTATTTTATATCATTCAGGAATTCATTGACTAAGGTCCTGGGGATATTTAAATTGTCCCCTCTTCCTTCTTTAAATTGTTCGAACTTAGTGAAATAAGAAGAATATCTCACTAGGGACATATGTGCAGTAAATAAATCATTAGGGTCGAAACCCTTAACACATTAAACTTATTTTAGGCCAAGCTGGTCAAATTGACCTACAAAATCACCCAAATGAGATATATTCTTTACAACAACTTCTCTGACTTTCTAGGGAAATGTGATGAATTACTTTTTTATTTTCTCATTAAATAAATGATCTCATTACTTGTATCATCTGCATACTTCTCTAACAAAGTGTCTGTTTGATACATAAAAAGAGAGAAAAAGGGGTTTCTCTTGGAAACTGAATAACCTTACGATACTAAAATCCTCTATGGTTTCAAAAATTCCTTTCTCTAAAAGAAAGGTGGCAGCCTCGAGTGACAGTCTTGATGTATTGGGACCAAAGATTAATTTTTTAAATTCAGAAGTAAAATTGTTATGGGTCGGGTAGAAATAATATTGAGCTTTGTGTCTCCATATGGCTGGATACTAGGAAAAGACTAGCTTCACCTTGAAGTTGGCACTCATTTCCCATAGAGAGTCTTCGAAAACATAGCAGTAGGCTATGGTGAAAATTAAATAAGATGTCATGTAAAAGTTTCAGGTCTTTTTCAGACCACCCAGTTGAAATGAAATTTCATTGGAAATAAGACGACCCCAGTCAATTAGGGCATACATTTTTTAACCACTTCATGTTGATTTGTCTTGGTGATCTACATTAGGGATTTTCTTAGCTACTTTTCTATGTATTCCCTCATTGGGGCCACCATGATCTCATGTTTGGTCTCTATCTCAAACAACTCATTCTCCATTTCTCTTAGGCCAATGCCCAATTGGTGCAACATGTCCTTGATGTCATCATTGTTGTTAATATATCGGACCAACCACCTTTCAAATTCATCTTCAGAAACTTCTATTGAGTTAGTGAACTCACTCACCCATGCAACTTTTAATGCTTCAAGTTGTTCTAGTAATTGATCTTTAGATAAAATTATTGTGTCTGTTAATAAATTTGGGTCGTCGAGTTCTTTTGTGAGATCAAAAATTTTTAGGAAAAGGTCACCTCTCTTACTTTTCATAAAATCTAGCTCATTTATTATTTCTCTTAAAATTTTGTTTCTTTTCAACCAGTAGGAATTGATTTGTTTCATCCAGATATCAGAGGGAAGGTTATGTTCTCTTTTGCGGGTGTCACTTAAAATTGAATTTTTTCTGAAAAATGTTCCCACAACATCCTTGTGAAAACCTTCGTCATTCTCTAGATCCTTTTGGAGATATTCTTTGAGATGCATAATCCTCATTGAAAAATTGGTGGAGCTACATGCAAGCTCCCTGCTTTCTTGGATAAAGTCTATTTTTTTTTTAAAATTCCATCTCCAACATACTTTCTTACTACCAACAACAAACTAGATGAACCCTTCAACTTACTACTTTCTAGGGCATTCTCTAGGGTAAGTTTTGGTTGAATTGTGGTTAGTGTCTCAACAAACAATGGTTTTAGAATGAGACTTGTCTCTAATTCCTTTATTTTTTCTTTTAAAATAAATTTTCTTTTTCAATATTACAGATGGATTCCTTTAATGATTCTCCTATTGCATCATGAAACTATACACTCTTTGAAGGCACAACCCCATGGAATTCATGTTTACATTCATGTTTATTTTTTTTTTTAAATTCCAGCTCCCTGCTTTCTTGGATAAAGTCTATGTTAATGAGACTTTCTTGTTATTCATGTTTACATTCTCTATTAACATTTTTTTAGAATTTTGATTGTAGGCCACAAAGTGAAGTTTTACAGACTCTTCTTTAAATATTTTCAGTTATTTAGTGACCATAGCTTCAACGATTTCCTGGGTTTCCAACAGTCATTGTTATGACTAGTTGGGTTCTTCAATAATTTCATCTACATCCATTGCCTGGGGAATTTTTTATTTTCCAGTATTTCTAGTCTCGTTCTCTGGGTCTCTCTTTTTATTTTAGTAGAGGCATGCACAACATGGGATTTTTCAAGATTTTTCTAAGTAGGGTCCTTGTGACCGCTATCATATGAGTTTTCAGCATGTGTTTTCCTTGTTTCCAAACAGTTACGCCTTGGTTTTGTTTTTTCTCGGGTACTTCTTTGCGAAACAATAGGAGAATTGTGGTTTTTGTGTGTTACTTCTGAATCTCATTGTTGATAACACTCATCAATGCTAGCTAATTATTTTATATCATTCAGGGATTCATTGACTAAGGTCTCGGGGATATTTAAATTGTCCCCTCCTCCTTCTTTAAATTGTTCAAACTTAGTGAAATAAGAAGAATATCTCACCAGGGACATATGTGCAGTAAATAAATCATTAGGGTCAAAACCCTCAATGCATTAAACTTATTTTAGGCCAAGTTGGTCAAATTGACCTACAAAATCACCCAAATGAGAGATATGCTTTACAACAACTTCTTAGACTTTCCAGGGCAATGTGTTGAATTACTTTTTTCTTTTCTCATAAAATAAATGATCTCATTACTTGTATCATCTGCATACTTCTCTAAGAAAGTGTCTGTTTGATACATAGAAAGGGAGAAAAAGGTGTTTCTCTTGGAAACTGAATAAATTTATGATAGTGAAATCCTCTATGGTTTCAAAAATTCCTTTCTCTAAAATAAAGGTGGCAGCCTCAAGTGTCAGTCTTGATGTATTGGGACCAAAGATTAATTTTTTTAAATTCAGAAATAAAATTGTTATGGACCGATTAGAAATAATATTGAGCTTTGTGTCTCCATATGGTTGGATACCAGGAAAAGACTAGCTTCACCTTGAAGTTGGTACTCATTTCCCATAGAGAGTCTTTGAAAACATAGCAGTAGGCTATGGTGAAAATTAAATAAGATGTCATGTAAAATTTTTCAGGTCTTTTTTAGACCACCCAATTGAAATGAAATTTCATTGGAAATAAGATGACCCCATTCAATCAGGGCATATTCATGCACAACGAAGTGGAGGATATAAATGATATTTTTTAGGCTCAGAGACTGTGGATTCCAAACCAATTATACCGGAAAACAACCAGGAAAATTCCTTGTAGGTATACTTTAAGGAAATTATGTTGGAAGATTGATTGTTGTCATTGATGTCAACCCTAGTCATGGGTTTTGGACCGCAATATTGATAAAGGTATTTGGACATGAAGGAAAATGCACATGCATATACAACACCCATGAATGGATAGTATACATCATGTTGTTTCCGATGGTATGTGGCACGTCACATGGATCCTCATGGTTGAGGAGAAATGAATTTTTGAAGATGACAAAGTGAATTGAAAAAGGAAGTACATGTGGGCCCTGAAAATAATTAAAGAAAATAATTACAAAATAAGAAAGTGTTAGGTCGGCCCTAATGTTAAAAAGAAGTGACATAAATGGTATAAATAAATATCATTATACATTCATTTGATACAAGTCGAATTTCAGAGGGAAGAAGAAGTAAAAGAAGGCCGGATTTCAAGGGAGGATGAAGTCTTTTGGTGA
>ML776580.1:808459-832591 GCA_009831015.1 Picea engelmannii | reverse complement strand
CCTTGAACAAAAACTATTGATTATTTCTCATATATTATGCATGGTGTATTGTGGTGTATTGGTGTAACTCTTATACTATTGTTCATTTCTCATTGGATATAATTGAATGGTTTAAGTATAAGTTAAAAAGGTTTTTAAATTGTACTTGATACTGATTCACCCCCCTCTCAGTATCAACATCTCTTACTGGTCACTGGAAGTTTATGGGGTCTCTCCAGACTTCCCTTAGGAGGGTTATGATCACATCGGTCATCAGAATTTCCAGTTGAATATTTATTTTTCTCTTGAGTTGTAAGTTGAGGGTTTTTCTTTTGTAGGTTGCTTCATTGAGAAATATTTGGAGAACAACTCTCCTTTCATTTACAACTCTTCCATGTTGTCAATGGTATTCATTGGTGCTAACAATAGTTTGAATTTCATCAATAGGAAATGCCCGAGGGTCTTGGCTATCATCTTCCTCCTCTCCAATTAAAAAAGTATTTGCATATGAAGCATTGTAACCCATAGGCATCATGTGTTTCATGAATAATTGATTAGGGTCAAACCCTTTAATCTCATCTTCCACCTTTAAATCATATTGATCAAACTAAACTACATATTCATCAATGTTTGTCGCATTATTTAATGTTATTTCACTAATTCTCCATGGAAAGGGAATAATTTTCCTTTTCCTCCTTTCATGAAAGAAATGAGACCAAAATATGTATTGCCTGGAAACTTCAATTACAAATATATTGTCTAGTACATAGTATGGGAGGTAAGTGGACCTTTCTTTAGAACAATAAATTTTGATAACGCTAAAATGTTCCAACACTTCGAACTTTCCCCTTTAATAAAAAAATGTTGTTGCTTCTAAAGAAAGTATTGATGTATTGGATCCAAATGTGAGTTTCTTAAAAGAAGAAACAAATTAATTGTGTCCTTCATAAAAATTATACATGGCCTTCGCTTCCATAAGGAAAGGTACCATGTATGAACTGGGTCAATTTTGAAATTGACTTGTATGGAAAAATGAAATACTTTGAAAACCTCACAATGTGTAATAGAAAATATTAATTATGAAGACATGTAAAAATTCCTACTCTTTCTAAAATTTTCCAGTTGAAAATATAGTTCACCAGAAATAATCTTCACCCAGTCAAAAATTGCCTTCTCATGAATAGAAAAATATAGATTGTATAGAACCAAATGAGGGATGGTAGTAATCGATTCTTTCCCAATTACCCATGCAAAGATCCAAATACCCTAGTAGACAACCTTAGATGGGTGACAAATATTCTGGCATCAGTGTCGGGTCTTAAAGATATTCTTGCAAATGCTCGAGTCCACCATTCCTTGCCTTCAAGAAATATTTGGCTTCATCCCCTTTGAAATTCATAGTTGGTTTTGTAAGTTTGAACATTCTTTTGAATACAAAAGGAGATAAAGAAATTGGGGATTCTCCTTGAAGTTAAATAATCCTCTGGTTCTTATCAAACTTATCTATGCACCACAAAATCAATTCTTTGCAGTCTAGAACCTCTAGAACATAATCTACTTAAGCAATCCTAGATGTCCAAGTTTGATTGGAGTTTCTTTCCTAAGGCTGCAATGACAAGTAATATTTATATGCTCTTGACCACTAAAACCTGTGATCTTATTGTCAAAAAGAGTTTATGGTATCCTCGCAGAATTTCTCTCTCCTCCTAGTTGTCATGCTAAGTAAAGTTGATGAACTATTGTGCAATTCTCTTTTTCAAAATATTATTACAAAAGTAATCTATTTTTTACCATAATATACCTTGAAACTCTTCTTTCAAAGGAAACATTAGTATGAATTAAATTTCAATTGATGGAGAATTGTCTCAAGAAGGTCACCATTAATAATGGGCTTTTTATACTTTAACCACCTGTTATTTTCCATAAAATTTTCATTAAATGTACTTCAGGGAGAGTGACAAGATGAAGCATGCATTATCATGGGTGGTGAAATATCAGATGTTTGGAGGAGAATCAACTCAAACCCGTAGACCTGCGGACCCGCAATGAAAACTTGAAAAAAGACTAAGTATAAGATTGGGTCAGACGTAAAGGGGGAGATTTTTTTGAAGAGTTATGATATCACCCAAACCCACAGTGAATTTTGAAAATTGACTAAGTATTGAAACATCGAGATGAAAATAAAGTATGAGAAAACAACCAAGTATCATGAATCGGTCGGACAAACTATTGGTGGTGATAACCAAGTGAATCGGGAAAGTGGCTTACACCGACAATGAACATTTGAAATTTTTTATAAGTATGGTGTGAAATGAGGATGGCGAAACAATATGGCGTGTTTTGGAAATGGTGGAGCCTCGGACTTGAATGATAATATGTGATGAACCTGCATGTAATGTCCCCATTTTTGGATTCCCCTATTTTACATTTGGAGGTGGCCTTATGGGTCTATGTCAACCTGGCCAGAGGGGTAAATGGAGGTTAACAGGGAGCTCAAGAGAATTGGAGGATTTATATGAGGCCTAGCCTATTCCATTAACCTTATTTCATCATTAGGATCACTTTCACATAGTTTGTTCTTGATTCTGTGGAATTCTGAAGATTCTTATAAATTAAGGGTATTATTGAGTATAAATTAATTAAATGCACTCAAGATGTTATTTGGGTCATATTGTTGGAGGGAACACCTTCATGTAATAGCTCGTTGGAATCAGGATGAAAATATCTAAAGGTTGGGATGACGAGAAAGGCACTTCTGTGTTAGGGAACAACTTTCAAGCCAAGTAATCATTTTTCGACAATAAAAAGGGGTTAATTAATTAATAAAGTGATTTTACTAAAGTTAAATTATAAAGTCACTTTACTTTATTAAAAATGGTCAACGAAAGAGCTCTTGTGGTTTTGGCTCTTGGGACGAAAAAACCCTAGAGAGTTTTAGAGATTGGTTTCGGTGGTGAGACTATCCACCCTACTTGGTCATAGAGAAGAGATCACTCATATTTCTTCAGTGAGCTTCATTGTGGCTGAGTTTTATCATTTGGCGGTTAAGCTATGTTGAAATATTGTAACTACAAAGAGTATTCTATTTATTATTGAGTCATTATTCATTAGATTAATCCCCTTTTGTGGATTGATCATGTCAGGCATTGTAATTGACCAAATCCCCTTTTGTGGATTGGTCAAACCCTAATTGTATTATGCAAATTAAGAAGTCGACCCCCAGGCCTAATTAAAGTGGTTTAACTACTAAGAAGACAAGTCGGCTCTGCCCAGTGAAGAGACACATTTCCAGCACCTGCCAGCAAGTATAAATAAAGGAAGCCAACACCTCATTATCTCACTCACTCATTTCACTCATTAAGTGCGCGAGTTTGGTAGCTGTAGCTGGGAGAAGAAGGAAGAGAGAGACGCATTGCTCAGTGTTGGATATTCTCTAGTGTTTTGGTTTATTGTCTTGCATTGTATTGGCTATATATATTAAGGAAGTTTTTGCTGGGTTTTTGCCTCCATGAGGGTTTCCCAAGATAAATGTTGTGTATCTTTTGATTGTGTTTCTCTCAATGATCCTACCTATGCTATTGTTATCTAGTAAATTGAAAAGAAACCTAATAATATCTCAAAACTTAACACGGTATTAGAGCTAAGCTGAAGAGAGCATCTTTCACTAGATAAAAAAAAACATCATTGTTGTCGTACAAGAAAATTAGGGATTTTTGTTGAAGAGGAATATCATCCTAAAAACCATCTAGAAAAGTGCACCCTAGCCTAGGGAACTCTTTGGCACCTTGAGAGAACCTTTTCAGTGGTCATATACTCCATAAATTCAAACCCTATTTTTGACTGGTACCAGAAAACTGGAAGTACTAGAAAACCAGAAAACCCGATGTAGCAGAAAACCAGGAAACCATAACCAATACTAGAAGTACCAGAAAACCAGGAAACCAAAACAAATACCATAAGTACCAGTCCATATTTATGCATGCTCAGTTTCAAGGGGTAAAATTTGGATTTTTCAGAAATCTGACTGCACCAGCTTACTCACCTCAGCTCAACGCATCTATCCCCTAGATAATAATTTCAAAATTAGAAGTTTGAAAATTAGGGTTTCCTCATAAAACCCTAAGTTGCAGTTGCAATTCTAGTTTCATAATCAGTTGCAGTATCAATTGAAGTTGCGGTATCAGTTGAAGAATCAACTGCACTACAAGTTGCAGTCACCCTTGAAGTTTTTAAGAGTTGGAGAAGGGATCTCTTACCATAGATCTAGAAAGATCTCAAGATCCAACACATTCAAAGGAATAATGCAACCCATGTTTGATTATTTTGATATGCATATATTTGTTATGACATTATTTTGATCTAGGTTGCATGTTGAAGCTATGACCATCATACTAACCTTTGGTCAAAATTTAAGTCAAAGTATTAGATTGATTAAAGTTGAGATCATAGAGTTTATCCTCTAACTCATCTTTCTGTCAAGATAGAATATTGTCTTAGTACAGAAGACAGGTTGAAGACAACACTCGTCATCTTGAGTGAAGGAGACTTGGAAGAAAAGAAACACACTCATTCTTGAGGATAGGGCTCCAGGTTCCAGGTTTGATTAATTAAGTTGATAAGATTCAAATTTGCACATGACAAGTTAATAACTACCCCTTTACAAGTAAACACTATAGTTGAGGTAGCAGTCTTTGAAAATTAGTATACTTAGTAGCATGTGAGAATATTGAGATAAATGCTTAATATAATCATTTACCAGATACAACTAACATCTCCTATAGGAGAAACTTCTTGTGTTGGTTCCAAGTTACCATGGAGTAATGTTTGATCACAACACTAGAAGAGTGTTGACCTCATTCTGTATTGTATTTCCTACTTTTGATCTTTGTTTCAGACAAGTCACAAGTGATAGATCTAAAGGAGCTATTGTGATCACGATTATCTGTGCTATTGTTTTATTTTCTATTATCAAAAGAGTATTATTCTTGCTTGTTGTTTTGTTGACCTTGTTTCAGGTCACAGGTTGTTGGACAACTGAGAGGGGGGGTGAATCATTTGTTACCATGCTTAAACAATTATGCATCTTTAACAAAAAAAACTTTACAAGGCACTCAAATGATGATGACAATAATGCAGGGAAATAAACAATGGCACATTTAGCATCAGTCACATATATGAGAAACACAGAGATAGATATTTCCTGAGGAAACCCATACAGTGTAAAAACCTCTTTTTCTTTATATGATAAGTAATAGTTACATTCTTTACATTATCATACATATGAGCACCAACTCATAATGAGGCTACAACCTCAGTTTTTCAAGCCGCTACTTGCTAAGAGCACCAACTCTCTATTTTCTCTAGCACCCACTAGAAGGAAGCACCAACTCCCTGATTTCTCTAGCACCAACTAGAAGGAAGCACCAACTCCCTGATTTCTCTAGCACCAACTAGAAGGAATTAACAACTCCCTGTGTTCAAGCACCCACTTGAACGTTTGAGGACACCAGTCCTTCCTAGCACCTCCCAACCACCCTGAATTATAAATTATTTGTTACTAAAACTTATTACAACGATATAAAGTTATTCAATGGCTTACTAGCCTTGTTGCTGTTCTGTTACATTGCTCTACCCTGTCTACATCAGTGTCTTCTGCACACCCCTTGCAGTTTCTTTTCTTCTGCCTTTCATGCTCTATGTGCCATATCCCTTTAATGCACCATTCCTCGACTGTGCATTTATGCTCCTGCGCTCTGCCTCCTTGCACACCCCTTCAATTCTCCTCCACAATGACAACCCATATCTCTTCTTTGTTCCGCATTCTTATAGTCTCTATTGTCTTTGTGCATGCAATATTCACAATGACTTTGCATGCTCACTCCACGCCAAATTCCTCCATATCTTGAGTGCTATGTCTGATCATCATCGTTACTCTTTAGCTTCTCTGGCCATTTCCACTCGTTCAACATCACTGTATGTTATGATGAGATTCATCAACCTCTCTGGCAGTTTGAGACTCTTCATCTTCTCTGTGACAGTCGAGCTCACCTTCTCTGTTCCAGTTACAGGCCTCAATGCTCATCTAGCTGTCAATCACCTCCACGAACATCTTCATCCATCTTGAAGATTCCCAGAGACTCTTCACCTCCTCTATCAATCACCCCGAAGTGTCTTCGAGTCCTCTGGCAGAAGCCATTAGTGGTTTCTGGTAGTTACACTGTGTCGTGCTGCAGTAGACCTCCGATCTTGTTCAAATTCACCTGCACCATTGGATTGGCTCCATGGGATCTTGCATTTATTTTGGCATTTCAGCATTCGACAATTCAACATTTGTGTGACCATGTGTCTTGACACTCCCAGTCGTGATCCCTGAAAAGGATCTTGGTTGCTCTAGCTCTTTTCTCCATCTCTTGCCGATGTGACCAAGGACTGTGAGCACAACCTTATGCATAAAGTGCTTTCGCGATTTCGCGTTTTGTGAATCTGGAGATGAGGCATCTCGAATCTCCAAGTAGCGATCTCCGAAACCTCAAAATGGAGCTTATCTGGACTAACTCCTTCCCTTCTCGTGACCACCGGCGGTGATCATAGACTGTGCCAAAAAGGCACTTCATATTTTGTGAGTTTCCACACCATGCTCCGTTGACCCCAAGTCTGCGAAATTCCAATTGCTTGCCACTTGTCCTATGATTTGATGGTTCATATCTGATCTTGATTTGATGGCTACGATTAACTCGCGATTTCGTATCTCGCGAGTTCTTCGATGGAGGTTCTTGTCACTCCAACTTGCGATAAGTGATATTCTGAAATAAAGTTGGATCGACGGTCCAGATCACACCTTGATCTAACGGCTACGATTAACTCGTGATATTGCATCTCACAAGTTCTTAGATGGAGATTCTCGTGACTCCAAGTCACGATACATGAAACCCTTTGTCCCTCTTGGATAAACGATCAAGATTTTATCGTGATCTTGCATATCGCGAGTTTGAATCTCTTTCCTTTGAATTTCATGACTTGTGAAACTCTGAAGTGGAGTCTTTGTGGTGCTCTGATCTTTCGCCACGCGTCCTCTTGATCAACGATCATGATCTTGTTGTGATTTCGCATATCGCGATCTCGACATTCCTGTGGTATTGTTTCTTGACTCTCCAAGTTGTGAGTCGCGAAACCCCAAAGTGATGTAAGCCTGCTGAAATCACACGTGGATTGACACATGTCGAATAACTGCCATGTGTCACTCTGATTCGTGACTTACATGTGCCTGAAATGTCGAATCAGTTTGACACTTGTCATTGCTTCGTTGTGCCACATGTTCTTAGCTGACGTGGTTTACTGACGTGAGTCAGATTGACGGTCCAGATGTGATCTTGATTCAATGGCTCAGATCATATTGTGATTTCGCATATCGCGATTTCAACAGTCCTATGGTATTGTTTCTTACCTCTCCAAGTCGTGATTCGTGAAACTCCAATTCATGTACTCGCTTCACCTTGCACTTTTAAAGATCATGCAGATTCTCCTGGATCCTACGATGGTCAGTCCTCGTGCTCAGATATAACGCTCGAGATCTATCCTCCATATCTGCGTGCTCTTCTTGTCTACATTGAGATCTAATAGCCATCGGGAATTCTGAATTGTTGATCCAATGATCACTGTTGTTGCTCCTCCCTGATTATCACTACGCTACTGATCATCGATGCTATACTTTCCATCAGTGACAAGCATACGCGGCCTGTAAAACATGCCAACAATCTCCCCCTTTGGCATTGATGGAAACAAAGCCACCCAGGTTCTTTTCTCCCCCTTTGACATCAATGTCAAAGAAAGCACACTCCCCCTGAGCTGTTTTATTAATTTTAGGAGGTATCAGATATGAAACCGACACAGGACTCCCCCTAACAAGATGGGCTCTCTTAGATGTGAGACGAGATGACACCCAACTTCTGTCTGAGATATTCAAATGGTGTCTTGGCTAGGGGTTTAGTAAAGATGTCTGCAATTTGTTCTGTGGTGGGAATGTAATGGACCTGAACAATCTGATTGGTGACCTGCTCTCTCAGAAAATGATATTTTATGGGAATATGCTTGGTCTTGGAGTGGAGGACAGGATTTTTAGACACACTGATGGCACTAGTGTTATCACAATGAATTGGGATCAGTGCAATGTATTTTACCTCCAAATCTGCAAGTGTTTGAATCATCCATAATACATGAGTGCAATAGGTAGCAGCAACAATGTACTCTGCCTCTGTGGTTGATAAATAAATGGAAACTTGCTTTTTACTAATCCAGGCTACTAAGGAGTCACCAAGGAAGAATGTTCCTCCACTGGTGCTTTTTCTCTCATCAACACAGCTTGCCCAATCTGCATTTGAATAAGCAGTCAGCTGAGGATTTTGATTTCTAGGATACCACAGACCATAAGTCATTGTTTATTTTCAAATACCTGAATATCCTTTTGACATCTTGCAAATGACTCTGTTTAGGTGCAGCCTGATATCTTCCTACCATTCCTACAACATGCATTATGTCTGGGCGAGATGCTGTGATGTATAGTAGGCTTCCTATCATTGATCGATATGATCTTTGATCAACATCAGGTGAATCATCATCCTTGCTTAATTTACATCCAATTACCATAGGTGTACCCACAGGTTTAGAATCTTCCATTTGAAACCTTTTTAGCATTTCTCTTAGATATTTTTCTTGAGAAATGAACATCCCATCGGGCCTCTGAGTAATTTGCAGACCAAGAAAAAATGGCAGTTCTCCTCTCATAGACATTTCAAATTCAGACTCCATGGTAGAAGCAAACCATTGTACCAATGAATCCTTATTACATCCAAAGATGATGTCATCTACATAGACCAGTACAATGAGCAGATTATTATCCTATGTTTTAATATACAAATTGCTGTCAGTTGTTCCTCTCTTGAACCCTTTGTCTTTGAGATACATGTCTAGTCTGTGATACCAGGCTCGAGGGGCTTGTTTTAAACCATATAAATCTTTCTTCAGCTTGCATACTAAGTCAGGGTTATCAGATAGTTTGAAACCCTCTGGTTGTTCCATATAGACTTCTTCACTTAAATCTCCATTTAGAAAGGCTGACTTGACATCCATTTGGTAGACTTTAAACCTTTTATGACAAGCATAGGCAAGAAACATTCTGATAGCTTCCAATTTGCTACGGGTGCAAATGTTTCACCAAAATCCAGTCCTTTTACTTGAGCATATCCCTTACAGACTAACCTTGCTTTGTTCCTGATAACTTGTCCTTACTCATTCAAATTATTCTTAAAGATCCATTTGGAGCCAATGAGATTTTTTCCTTCAGGTCTTTGAACCATCTCCCATGTATTGTTTTTCTCAATATGATCAAGTTCATCATTCATTTCTTTAACCCAGTGATCATCTTTGTTGGCTTCATTGAAATTCTTAGGTTCCAGCATGGATATGAAAGCTATATGAGATTGTTCGGTGGTTTTGATTAGCTTTCTCCTGGTTTGTACACCTTTTTCTTTTTCTCCAATTATCTGACTTGCAGGATGATTATTTTGAATGATTCTAGAGGAGGAATTTGAAGTTGACTGCTGATTTGAGTCTGTCTGAGTGTCTGAGTCTTCATCTTATTCAGAGTCTTCATTTTCTGATTCTTGGACCTGTTTATATTCAGCTTTAGCTGTGTCTTCTGTAGAAGACTCATTTCTGTACATCTCTCTTGCTGGGATTCCTTCATCAACTTTTACATCAATACAATCAACCATTTTATGCAGCCTCTTATTATAGCATCTGTATCCTTTACTATTTGTAGCATGCCCTAAGAAGATACCTTCATCAGCCCTGTCATCATATTTGTCAAGGTTTTCATCATTATTCTTTATATAGCATTTACTCCCAAAGACTTTGAAGTGTTTAATTGAAGCAGGTCTTCCAAACCACAGTTCATAAGGTGTCTTGTCACTTTGTGGTATGAGGTGGGTTTTGTTAAGAACATGGACTACTGTGTGTATTGCTTCTACCCAGTAGGTTTGACCAATGTTCTTCTCATTCATCATTGACCTGGCCATTTCCTGCACTATTATGTTTTGCCTCTCAACAACTCCGTTTTGTTGTTGAGTTCTTGGGATTGTGTAATCTCTCTTGATCCCATGTTCATCGCAGAATTCCTTGAAGTCTCTTGACATAAAATCTCCTCCCCGATTTGATCTTACTTCCTTTAACATATTTCCTGTTTGAGTCTCTGTTAAAGCCTTAAATATTTTAAACTTCTCAAATTCTTCAGTTTTTTCTTTGAGAAAGGCAACCCAAGTAAGTCTGGAGTAATCATCGATAATCAACATGAAGTAGTTTTCTTTCCCTGTGCCTTCCTGTCTTGATGGTCCACATAAATCCATATGAACTAATTGGAGTGGTTTCTCTGTTGAAGTAAAGCTCTTGGACTTAAACCGTGTCCTGTTTTGCTTCCCTACTTGATAGGGTTTACACATTGAATATTGGGGCTTTGATATTCTCAGAAGATCTTTTACTGCCTCAAGGTTTTTGAGTTTGATTAAGTGGTCAAAGTTTAGATGTCCAAGTATCCTATGCCATAACCAACTTTCATCATTTTTGCTTAGATGACATTCTTCTCTATTTTCTTTCAGCACATATACATTATTTTCTGTCCTTATGCCTTTGGCCACCACTTGTCCTGAGTTTACAGATTTTATCTTGCAGTCCTTGGACGTGAACAACACTTCGCATCCTCTGTCACACATTTGAATTACACTGAGCAGATTATGTTTCAGCCCATCCACAAGTAGAACATCTTGGGCTTTTCCTTTTCCATTTCTTAAGCTCACCATCCCTTTGCCTTTTATTTTCCCTGGAGCATCATTTCCAAAGGTTACGCTACCTGATTTGCTTTCGCTTAGAGATAGAGACTTGCCTTTGTCTCCCGTCATGTGTTTGGAGCATCCACTGTCTATATACCAAGGGTTCGTTTTTCTTTGAGCAGACAATACTAATCCACACTTGTCACTTTCCTTCTTCTTCCAAAACTTGACATTTTCAGCAGGGGATTTCGAATCTGGTTCATAGTTCCTTAACCGACAGTCAATAGATTTATGTCCAAAGTTATGACAGGTGTAGCATTCAACCTCATTATTCAATAGGTTAAACTTATTGTTGCAGTGTTTCCTACTTATTGAATGTTGATTATTTCTTGGCCTCCTTAGTTGTATGTGTCTAGACTTAATTTGGCAATTTGCAGTCTGTGAAGGGTTATTACTTGACAGTATCATTCTTTGTTGTGGGAAGTGTTTATTCCTTTGAAATCTTAATTGCTCATGTCTAAGTCTTAAGGAACAATTTATAGCTTTGTGACCAAAGTTAGAACAGTAGAAACAATAGCCATAGAAAAGTTCTTTGTACCTGGAAAATGGTTGTCTTCTTTGAGCAAATCGATTTCTTTCTTGCTGATGACGTCTTTCAGCAGAGAGTGCATTGTTTATTTGTTCTACAAATTTAGTCCTAGCACCTTTTTCTTTACTCATCTTGGGCGGCTGATTGTCTTCCTTTGTTTTTACAGGTTTGTTATTGTCATTGGTTGTACTTTTGACAAACTTGATGGGTTCTTCATTTCCTGGCTTCCCACTGCTTGATCCCTCTTCATATCCCAAACCAGTTTTCATCTTTGGATTCCTTTGCTGATTCAGAATGGTGGCTAATCCTTCTAAGGCTTTGATACTTGACAGATTCTGATTATACAAGGCTTGAAACTTCTCCATTTATTTCCTTGTTTTCACTACTTCTTGTTCTAATGCTTCACATCTTGCCTTCTTTTCTGATAGCTGTTGTTTCAGAATCACTTTGATTTTCTTTGCCTCTTCCAATTCTACTTTTAGTAGGAAAAGGTCTTCATCAGGTTCTTTACTGTCTTTCTCGAACTATATCAACAATTGTCTTTTCTTTTTGTTCTTGATTCTTAGTCTGTCAATCTCTTCCAATGCACTGATCAGTTCTCCTTCCATGTCAACCACAACTTCTTCTTCATTAACATCACTCCCTGCGCTATTATTGTCATAGTCCTCTTTGGCCATAAGTATGAAGTCATTTAGTTTATCTTCAATAGGTGAATCATTGTCTTCATCATCTGAAGGATCATCATCATTGTTTACTCAAAGACTTTTCTTCTTAAAGTTATTCTCTTTAAAGAAATTTTTGTGTTTGTATTTCTCCTCATCATCACAGGTCGATCCTTTCCTTTGTGGGGACATTTATTTGCAAAATGACCTATCCTACCATAGTTAAAACATTTGAAGGGAAGTTTACCTTTGTATTTTCCTGATCCCTTCTTCAGTCTCTTCACAAATTTTGCTTCAATTTCATTGGGGTCAGAATCCTCATTCTTGTCTTCTTTAAATGATGCTTCTCTGTAGGTGGGTTTATCTTTAACTATTCTCATTTCATATGCAGTCAATGTTCCTAGAAGTTGATCAAACCGAAAGGTTTTTAGATCATTAAGTTCTTCTATAGCAGAGACCTCTGGGCTGAACCTATCTGGGAGAGATCTCAAGATTTTCTAAACTAAAGAAGGTTCCCCAATTGTTTCACCAAGTACCTTCATTGCATTTACCATTTCTTCTACTCTCAGAAAGTATTTTCCAAAAGTTTCATCTTCCTTCATCTTCAGTTGTTCAAACTGTATTTTGTAGGTTTGAAGCTTTGCATCCTTTACCTTCTCATTAGCCTCATAATTTCTAATGAGTTTGTCCCACATTTCTTTGGCAGTCGCTAGGTGCATAACTTTTACGAATTCTACTTCTGCAAGCCCACTCAAGATAGCATTCATAGCCTTAGCGTTGAAGCTAAATTCTATTTTGTCATCCTTATTAGCTAGCACAACTGGCTTTACATAACCAATATCTACAACATCCCAGACATCTGCACCTAAAGCCATTATGTAGGTTCTCATTCTAAGTTTCCTGAAGGCAAAGTTTGTTCCATTGAACAAAGGGACCTTATTGGTTGAATTTCCTTCATGGCTTGACATGTTTAATCTCTAGGATCTACCCTTAGATAAAAGGGGCCAGCTCTAATACCAATTGTTGGACAACAGAGAGGGGGGGTGAATCAGTTGTTACCGTGCTTAAACAATTATGCTTCTTTAACAAAAAAAACTTTACAAGGCACTCAAATGATGATGACAATAATGCAGGGAAATAAACAATGGCACATTCAACATCAGTCACATATATGAGAAACAGAGAGACAAATATTTCCCGAGGAAACCCATACAGGGTAAAAACATCTTTTTTTTTATATGATAAGTAATAGTTACATTCTTTACATTATCATACATATTAGCACCAATTCATAATGAGGCTACAACCTCAGTTTTGCAAGATGCTACTTGCTGAGAGCACCAACTCTCTGTTTTCTCTAGCACCCACTAGAAGGAAGCACCAACTCCCTGATTTATCTAGCATCAACTAGAAGGAAGCACCAACTCCCTGATTTCTCTAGCACCAACTAGAAGGAAGCACCAAATCCCTATGTTCAAGAACCCACTTGAACTTCTGAGGACACCAGTCCTCCCTAGCACCTCCCAACCACCCTGGATTATAAATTCTTTGTTACTAAAACTTATTACAGTGATATAAAGTTATTCAATGGCTTACCAGCCTTGTTGCTGTTCTGTTACACTGCTCTGACCTGTCTGCATTAGTGTCTTCTGCACACCCCTTGCACTTTATTTTCTTCTTCATTTTATGCTCTATGCACCATATCCCTTTAATGCACCATTCCTCGACTGTGCATTTCTGCTCCTGCGCTCTGCCTCCTTGCACACCCCTTCAATTCTCCTCCACAACGACAACCCTTATCTCTTCTTTGTTCTGCATTCTTATAGTCTCTGTTGTCTTTGTGCATGCAATATTCACAATGCCTCTGCATGCTCACTCCGCACCAAATTCCTCCATATCTCGAGTGCTCTGTCTGATCATCATCGTGACTCTTCAACTTCTCTAGACGTTTCCACTCATTCAACATCACTGTATGTTATACTGAGATTATTTAGCCTCTCTGGTAGTTTGAGACTCTTCATCTTCTCTATGACAGTCGAGATCACCTTCTTTGTTCCAGTTATAGGCCTCAATGCTCATCCAGCTGCCAATCGCCTCCACGAACATCTTCATCCCTCTTGAATATTCCCAGAGACTCTTCACCTCCTCTGTCAATCACCCTGAAGTGTCTTGGAGTCCTCTGGAAGAAGCCATCAGTGATTTCTGGCAGTTACACTGTGTCATGCTGTAGTAGCCCTCCGATCTTGTTCAAATTCACCTGCATCGTTGGATTGGCTCCATGGGATCTTGCATTTATTTTGACATTTTGGCATTCGGTAATTCGGCATTTGTGTGACCATGTGTCTCGACACTCCCAGTCGCAATCCCTGAAAAGGAGCTTGGTTTCTCTAGATATTTCCTCCATCTCTCGCCAATGTGACCAAGGGCTGTGACCACAGCCTTATGCATAAAGCGCTTTCACGATTTCGCGTTTCGTGAATCTGGAGATGAGGCATCTCGACTCTCCAAGTCGCGATCTCCGAAACCTTGAAATGGAGCTTATCTGGACTAACTCCTTCCCTTCTCGTGACCACTGGTGGTGACCATAGACTGTGCCAAAAAGGCGCTTCATATTTCGTGAGTTTCCACACTATGCTCCGTTGACCCCAATTCAGTGAAATTCCAATTGCTTGGCACTTGTCCTATGATTTGACGGTTCAGATCTGATCTTGATTTGACGACTGTGATTAACTCGTGATTTCAAATCTCCCGAGTTCTTCGATGGAGGTTCTTGTCACTCCGACTTGCGATAGGTGATATTTTGAAATAAAGTTGGATCGACGGTCTAGATCACACCTTGATCTGACGACTGCGATTAACTTGGGATATCGCATCTCACAAATTCTTAGATGGAGATTCTCATCACTCCAAGTTGCTATACGTGAAACCTCGAAATGGAGTCTTTGACATGCTCTGATCTTTGGCCACGTGTTCCTCTTGGATCAATGGTCAATATTTTATCGTGATCTCGCATATCGCGAGTTTGAATCTCTTTCCTTTGAATTTCACAACTTGCGAAACTCCAAAGTGGAGTCTTTGTGGTGCTATGATCTTTCACCACGCATCCTCTTGATCAATGGTCAAGATCTTGTCGTGATTTCGCATATCGTGATCTCAACATTCCTGTGGTATTGTTTCTTGACTCTCCAAGTTACGAGTCGCGAAACCTTGAAGTGATGTAAGATTGCTGATGTCACACGTGGATTGACACATGTCGAATAACTGCCACATGTCACTCTGATTCATGACTTACATGTGCCTAAAATTTCGAATCAGTTTGACACTTTTCATTGCCTAGTTGTGCCACATGTTCTTAGCTGAAGTGGTTTGTTGACGTGAGTTGGATCGACGGTCCAGATGTGAACTTGATTCAATGGCTCAGATCATATCGCGATTTCGCATATTGCGATTTTGGCAATCCTATGGTATTGTTTCTTGCCTCTCCAAGTCGTGATTCACGAACTTGCTTCACCTTGCACTTTTAAAGATCATGCAGATTCTCCTGGATCCTACGATGGTCGATCCTCGTGCTCGGATGTAACGCCCAAGATATATCCTCCATATCTGCGTGCTCTTCTTGTCTACATTGAGATCTGATAGCCATCAGGAATTCTGAATTGTTGATCCAACGATCACTGTTGCTACTCCTCCCCGATTATCACTATGCTGCTGATCATCGTTGTTGTACTTTCCATCAATGACAAGCATATGCGTCCTGTAAAACATGCCAACACAGGTAATAACCCTGAGGAAGCTATAGTGAAGGTTGCAGAAGGCAACAGATTAGATGAGACTTGAAGCAGACTATGTACATGACCACATACATTCATGTACCAAAGAAGATGAAGAAGAAGCTATATTTTGAGATCTAGAGTATCTCATATGAATATTGATTATAAGGAGCAGAAGGCTCCAAAGTTGACCAACATTAGAACAATAACTCATAGTAGACTTGTTAAAAAGATAATGAAGCCACCCTGACAGGAAGCAGAATTCACTTGAAGTTTGACTCAACTTTTCATATTTAGACTTGTTATTCAACACCAAGTATACCCCATAAGAGATGATGAATTCCTTGTAGACTCAGAATAAATCGAGAGTAAGCCTGATCTCAGAAAGTATCAGATGAAGAGACAACTTCTAGGACTGGGAGATAGATGCCATGAGAAGATTAGATCATAGCTTCAGAAACTTCTAGAAGACATGAAATCTCCTAGGAAGATTCCCTTGTTTCAGTGACAGAGAAGAAAGCCAGTGAGAAAGACTAGGATATGGATTCTTCCATGAGACTAGAAGAGAAGTCATTATTGACTTCAAAGATTGATTTAAATAGATCAAGCATGTTCCTGATGTAAAAATCCTGATGTGTGTTCTGAGGATTCTCCCAGCAAGAGGGAGAAGACAATGACGAGACACTTAGTCCAGTAATTTGGGAAATAGTTCTAGTATTTGTGATGACAACCAGAACAACCATGATTCATATATAGTATGATATGCAGGGGGAGAAATCCCCATATTTAAAATTGAGTGGAAGTTGGTGAACTACATTAGTTGGTTCATGGAGATATGACTACTATAAAAGATAGAGTTACCTCCATGAAAGAACAAGAGCTACCTTCAATATCCTTTATTCAGCCACTCTTAGTTTCAATGAAGTTGTTGTCATGATAAAATAAGAGGATTTACTCTCAAATTTCAACAATCACAGTGAGGATGAAGCATTCATTCTCAGACTTAGAGTAGTTGTAGGTGCAGAGTCCCAGTTCTAGAAGGAACATTTACAGAAAGAGGAGAGGACATACTCTCAGGCAGTGAGAAAAATAATGCTTTGTAGAGAGCACATAGAGCTAGCACATGATTGTGCAAATTGAGTTGCAGATGAGAAAGTGTATCAGATTGGTACAATGTAATGTGAAAATTTGGTTTGAAGTTGAAGATAGAAAGAATCAAGTTTGTAGGTTGAAGAAGGATCTATACAGGTTGAAGCAAGCTCCTAGAAATTGATATGGAAGAATTGACAGTTTCCTGAAGAGCTTGGGATTTACCAAGAGTAAAGTTGATTTTAACCTTTACCTCAAGGTCATGAATGATGAGCCAGTAATGCTACTACTATATGTAGATGATGTATTCTTGATAAGATGAAGAAAATCTCATCTCAATTGCAGAAAAAGCTCACCATAGAGTTTGATGAAAGACCTAATGCTTTATCTCTTAGGTCTTGAAGTTTGGCAGAGCCCATAGAAGATCTTCCTTAACCAAGAGAAGTATGCAGTTGAAATAATGAAGAGGTTTAAACATGTTGGAAATTAAATCCATGTACACACCCATGGCAACAAAGTTGAAGCTCCTGGCAGACACTTCGTCAAAATTGGTTGATTCTACTCTGTAGAGACAGATTATTGGTTCGTTGATGGATCTGACGAATACTAGATCGGATATATGTTCTATTGTGAACACCTTTTGAGTCAGTATCTATTAGAACCCAGACTTGTTCACCTTGATGATGCAAAACATGTGATGAGATACCTTAAGGGTACAATGTATTTTGGTCTATGTTATACTAGAGATCATGACTTCATATTGTATGGATATACTGATTCAAATTGAGATGGAAGTGTTTTTGATAGAAAGAGCACTTCAAGATGTTGTTTTAGTCTGGGGTCAGCCATGACTTCATGTAAGAGTAGGATGCAACCCAGTATTGTTCCCATCATGACAGAAGTGGAATATATTACATCATGTTTCACTAGTTGTGAAGCCATATGGGTTCGGATGTTTTTTCCAGATCTATTTGATCTAGAGATGGAAGCCATTGTGATCCTATATGATAACCAGAGTTGTATAAAAATGATGTGTTCCATGATGATTCAAAGAACATAGAGATCTGGTATCACTTCACTCATGATATGATGCAGAGAGGATCTATAAAGCTTCAATATGTTGGCACAAATGAACAGGTTGTAGATGTGTTGACCAAGCCTCTGTCTTGTGTAAAGTTTGAGCACTTTTAAGATAAGATTGGTATAGTCTGAAAGGACCTCCCTAGAAAAGGGGAGTAGTGTTGATGATATTATGGAATCTTGACTAATAGCAGGTAGCTTAGTTAGGATTTTATATCCTATGGGACTGATCATCCCTGGACAGATCTCGAAGGTCCATAAGGATGGGTTGTCAGAGTACTTGTGCATGTATATGCTAGCTTTGGTCAGTGGTGGTAGCTCTGTTAGGATTTTATATCCTAGGGAATCTTTTGATTCCTGGGAAGATACTTTGGATCTGTCAGAGTACCACAATATGTTGATGCCAACCTCATGCTGAAGATTTCCAGCTTCGTGTTGATGTTGTTGTGATGCTAGCCTTGTGTTGAAGATTTCCAGCTTTGTGTTGATGTTGTTGTGATGTTATCCTTGTGCTCAAGATTTACAGCTTCGTGTTGATGTTGATGACAGCCTCATGTTGAATATTTCCAGCTTCATGCTTATGTTTTTGTGATGCCAACCTCGTGCTGAATATTTCCATCTTCATGTTGATGTTGATGCCAACCTCGTGCTGAAGATTTCTAGCTCTGTGTTGATGTTGTTGTGATGCCAACCTTGTGCTAAATATTTCCAACTTTGTGTTGATGTTTTTGTGATGGCAGCCTCATGCTGAATATTTCCAGCTTCATGCTAATGTTGTTGAGAAGCCAGCTTCATGCTAATGTTGTTGAGATGCCAGCTTTGTGCTGAAGATTTCCATCTTAGTTTTGGTGTTGATGATGCTCCAGCCTTCGTGTTGTGATAATGTTGTTGTTGATGTTGTATCATCCTTGTGTTGTTATTGATGATGATGATGTATTAGTGTTATACTCATCCATGTTGATGCAGATGATGATGATGTTGCTTCAACTTCTTGTTGAAGATTATGATGATGATGTTATTTCATCTTTGATGTTGAAGATGATGATGTTACTTTAGCTTCATGCTAAAGATGTTGATGATATTACTTTGGCCTCATTCTCAAGAAGATAATGATGTTACTTTAGCCTCATGCTAAAGATGATGATGATGTTACTTTAGCTTCATGTTGATGAGGATGATGATGCTACTCCAGCTCCATGTTGTGAATGATGATGATGAGAAAAAATTCAGATGATTTATAGATATGCCAGTCAGTGTTCCAAATGATGTTGATGTTGCTGACCTATCTCTCTCTCCTGATGATGTTGTAGAATACCCTTCTTGTTAAGGGGGAGTGTTGAAATAGTGTAACTACAAAGAGTATTCTATTTATTATTGAGTCATTATTCATTAGATCAATCCCCTTTTTTGGATTGAACATGTCGGGCATTGTAATTGACCAAATCCCCTTTTGTGGATTGGTCAAACCTTAATTGTATTATGCAAATTAAGAAGTCGTCCCCCAAGCCTAATTAAAATGGATTTAACCACTAAGAAGACAAGTCGGCCCTGCCCAGTGAAGAGACACCTTTCGAGCACCTGCCAACCAGTATAAATAAAGGAATCCAACACCTCATTATCTCACCCACTCATTTCACTCATCAAGTGCACAAGTTTGGTAGCTGCAGTTGGGAGAAGAACAAAGAGAGAGGCGCATTGCTTAGTTTTGGATATTCTCTAGAGTTTTGGTTTATTGTCTTGGCATTGTATTGACTATCTATATTAAGGAAGTTGTTGTTGGGTTTTCTCCCCCGTGAGGGTTTCCAAAGATAAATGTTGTGTATCTTATGATTGTGTTTCTCTCAGTGATCCTACCTATGTTATTGTTATCTAGTAAATTGAAAAGAAACCTAATAATAGCTCAAAATTTAACAAGTTATTCATTTTTAGAGGTCGATTTAGGTATGAGTAGGTCGAATTCATCTCGTGGTTGCGTTTTGATATTGTGGGCAACATTTTTCTTCAATGTGAGGCCGGTTTATTAGTTGTGGGGTTGATTCTTTATAGTTGTTTGAGTTTCTTGGTGTTGGAGGCTAAGTCTCTTGTCAAGGGGGGAAAGTTTACCTCTGTGGGCGAGTTACTTCACTACTAGACCAACTGAGTGTTGTAGGGACCGATTTCCTATGTGGGTGACCAAATCTTATCTTAGCTGAGATGATTCTTGGTATGTTGGGACATATCTCTTCATTTATGGGCAATTTCTCTGAGTAGAGGGGTGAAATCTTCCCTGCTGATAGAGATATCTTCTACCTAGTTAATTTTTGTGCATGAGGGTTAATTCATTGATGTTTGGGCCAAATTACTACTGATAGGGAGGCTGATTATAGGCTGTGTTTGTCTACAAGACTGTCTTTTATTATATGAGGGGTTGTACACATCATTTATGGGTCGATTCAAGTGCATACATACCTGCTATCTTCAACAAAGATTCAATGTCTTCATGTTGTCATTTCCAAGCATAATCACCACAATATTTGTAGTGGCAAGATACAAAGATTTCTACCATGTTATTCCTATTTTATTTATGTACTAATTTGCTGAGATTTTTTTATTATTGGGGTTGTTATAAGCATTTAATGAAATACATATCCTGATCCATGATATTGATGTAGATCACAAGAAAGATTGGGAATCTTATTTGTTTGTAGTTATAGTAATTATGTTAGTGAAGAAATGTATTATTTTTGTTATATAACATCAATGCAATAAGTTTTGTGCATACATATTGTGTATTGCTCTATGTTGTTAGAAAAACAACTCTAACTTACCAGGTTGTTAAATAAGAATTAATTGAAGTCAAATTGTTTGACAAAGTGTCCCAACCAACAAACAGAGGTAAAATTTCAAAAAAAATAGCAAGGGACATTACAGTGGTATCAAAGCCTCAATCGTGACATATTGAGGGGGTTTTTGGTTTCATGAGGCAAGGAGATAGGGAATAAATCACTTACATAAGTAGGAGACAATGTGAGGAATATTTGTAACACTCTTGGACAAGGGAGACAATAGTTGATGCAAGTTATGGAAATCCATCAAAACAATGCAAGGAACAATGGAGCTAGTGGTTCAAAGAGGCAACAATTAGGACAGAAAGGATAGGATGAGGAGTTTACAAATTGTTTGAGGGAATATATGGCACTTAGTGAGGCATTTCACACAACCATGTCATTCAAGGATTTTTTCACTATCAAACATTCTGAGTGGTATGAATCCCAAGTATCAGTGGACAAGAAGGTAAAGGTGCCAAGGGAAAAGGAAACAACTTCTTAAGAATCTGATGTTTCTAAAATTGAGGATTATGGTACAACAACATATAGTACACCTTTAGCGTTGTCCTATGAAGCCCATAACACAAGAACACATGATGGATAGGTTGATGGTGCACATGGTGAAGTGTCCCAATCAAATGATGTTGAGGATTCATCATCATACCTTAATAGTGATGCTCATGATGAAGAGGGTGTGCTAGCACCTAAATATGATGAGGATTCAAAGCCTTATCCTATCTATGATACTTATGATGATGCATGCATGATTGTACCTAAATATGACAAAGAGTGTGTATTTGAAAAATTGTTGTGGGAAATGGATCCATCTTCTCATGAGCCATGCATGGAGGATGGAAAAGGAGAGGTTGATTTTGGCGGTGATATTGCACATGAGTCCCATCATTTGATAGGTCAATGTATGGTAAGTACATGTCTCATGGAATCATCTAGTGAGTTATTTGTTGTTGATGGGGATATCATTCTTTCAGATTAAATTAATTCAAAAAGTCCCTTGTGTGACCGCCCACACCATATTGATGAAATTGAACAAATACCCTTAGCATTGCATGATTTGGAGGATCGATTATTGGTCACAAAGGAGAAAATTGAAAAAGTATTGAAAATGGAAGATGGTACTCATAAGTTCATTGAATATCCTATTGGAAAAACCCTTATGGAGGAGAGACAAAAAGGAGTTGCAGGTGGGGTCACTAGTGTTGGCATGTTTTTCAGACAGAGGCAGAATATGTGTGTTTGCCATTGATGGAAAATATCAACACGATTAGTAGAGCGATGATGGCATGGCAGTGGCAAGATCAACTGAGAAGAGCAACATTGATCGTTGGATCTCATTCAGAATCCCTGATGGATGTCATATCCTCTCAAAGTGGAAGGATAGATAAAAGAGGGGCTAATAGGTTGAAATGTTGATTAGCAGAAATCTCGTCATTCATCGGATTAAAGCATGATTCCTATCAGCCGTCGGATCTTGTTAAATGGGAGGACAAGATAAGCTACAAAGAGCTACATCATAGAATAGATCTGGACCGTCAGATCATCCGAAAAGATCACAACCGTTGATCATTCCAAAAGGATCGTGGCCAAAGATATGCTTCAAGAATACTCGTCAGTCGTCTGATCCAGTGGAGTTGCAAGGAGGATAAGCCCAGGAGTTAGTTAACACTCCAAAGTAGTGAAATGACATGAACCATTGGATGCAGAGTAAACGTGGAAAGAGGTCAGCATTTCGCTGACTGAAAGGTCAAAGAAAGGAGGCTCCTAACCTCTCGAACTCATGATATGAAAAAATGCCTTTTTGTATAGGCTGTGGTCACCGCCAGTGGTCATGCGAGAGGGAGGAGCTAGCGGAGCTAAGCCCCTTTAATCATGGTTCAGTTAGAAAATCGAATCATGGTTCTTGATCGGTTGGTGATTCAGTTGCTGAGACATTTTTGTCTTTGTCCAAGGAGATTCAAGGTGTAATTTATGAGGCTGGTGTGCATAAAAGGAGAGATGCAACGACTATGTAAGGTTGGCTATTCTAACCGGAAAAATGACATGAACTATAAGAAGGGTAAAATTACAATATGCAGAGCATGAGATAAAACTCAGAGATGAGTAACAGTCGCTGAACAGACATATGGAAGAGCAGAATAGCAGAATAGCATGAAGCAGAGCAGAATTGCATAACAGTTTGAACCAGAGAAGAATTGCAGAACAATGAAGAAGGGGTAAGAATTGAGATACATGTATTGTTTGTTTGTCAATCATTTATTCATAATTAGGGAGGAAGGGTGGTGCTAGGGAGGAATGTGGTCCTCTGATATTCAAGTTCGTTCTTGAATATTGGAAGTTGTATGTTCCATCTAGTTGTGGCTAGAAAAATAGGGTGGCAGGGTGGTGCTCGGGAAAACACGGAGTTTTATGTATACAAGTTGGTGCTTGTATAAATCCAGTTGGTGCTGGAATATTTAGGGAGTTTTTTAAGAACCAAATATCAATATAGCATAGAAAAACATCAGAAAAAGTACTTAACGCCTTGAAAAAGAGATAATTTCAGTTAATAAGCCTCTTCGAGGGGGCAACCCCCTTTTACCCCACTTAAATGTTCAAGTACAAGATGATTCAAAATGAAAAAGTCTCCTTGGTATATATAGGAGACCAAGAGGTATAATTACAACTAATGGCCTAAAGCCGACATAAATAAAATAACATTACTAATATAATATGCCCCAATTAAGGGGTAATGAGCCAATATTAGTGCTTAACATGCCCCTCCCCTTGAGACAAGTGTTGTCCACAATGCTTGAGTAACTCTAGATGCTTCTGTATAAAAGACTCATCTTCCCAAGTGGAATATTCAGCCGGTAGTTTCCTCCATTTAAAGAGATACTCTGAAATGGATTTATTCCTCAGCTGGTGAGTTCTTGTGTCAGTGATGGCTTCAGGCTCCAATATGATTTTTACTTCCTCGTCAAGTTCTGGAAATATAGTTTGAACTGGGATCTTGTCACCTATAACCTTATTTAAGCATGAAACATGGAAAACTAGGTGTACTCGTGAAGATGCAGGCAGCTCCAATTTGTATGCCATAGTACCAATCTTTTGCAACACCTTATAAGGGCCATAGTACTTCGGTGATAATTTATTATCCTTCTAATTAGCTTGCTTGAGGGACATATGTTTGTATGGGTGTAGTCTTAAAAATACCCAATCCCCTACTTCAAAACTTCTTTCACTACGATGTTGATTTGCTTGTTGTTTCATGCGATTCTGTGCCATGGTCAGGTTGTCCTTTAAGATTTGGAGAACTTGTTGTTGATTCTCGATGTGATC
>ML776580.1:760372-803803 GCA_009831015.1 Picea engelmannii | reverse complement strand
TGATACCATATGTTAAGAACCAAATATCAATATAGCATAGAAAAACCTCAGAAAAAGTACTCAATGACTTGAAAAAGAGATAATTTCAGATAATAAGCCTCTTCGAGGGGGAAACCTCCTTTTACCCCACTTAAATGTTCAAGTACAAGATGATTCAAAATGAAAATTTCTCCTTGGTATATATAGGAGACCAAGAGGTATAATTACAAATAATGGCCTAAATCCAACATAAATAAAATAGCATTACTAATATAATATGCCCCAATTAAGGGGTAATGAGCCAATATTAGGGCTTAACAGAGTTGGTGCTTCCTTCTAGTGGGTGCTAGAGAAACCTGAGATTTGGTGCTCTCAACAAGTTGGAGCTTGTAAAACAGAGGTAGTATCCTCACTTTTATTTGGTGCTCAAACATAGATGAAGTACAAAACTTAAAAGATTGCCTATCATTTCGAAGAAGAAGAGGTTTTCTCCCTTTATGGGTTTCCTCATGAAAATCTGTCTCTGTGTATATCTTATGTGTGACTGATGCTCATTATTTATGTTGTCCATATGATGTATAATATTAATGGTCACTTGGTGAAAGATTAAAAATGGTTCAATAGACTTAAAATTGTTTAAGCATAGTGACAACTGATTCATGCCCCCACCCTCTCAGTTGTCTTAGTAATTTCAACAATTGGTATCAGAGTCAGTTCCTTTTATTCAAAGGTAGATTTGTAAGCTTAAACATGACAAGTCATGAAGGGACTTCAACCACTAAGCCTCCTCTATTTGATGGAACAAATTTTTCCTTCTGGAAGGTTAGAATGAAAACATATGCAATGGCCTTAGGTGTTGATGTTTGGGATGTAGTAGAGACTGGATATACAAAGCCTGTTGTGCTGGCTTCCAAGGATGATAAGTTAGATTTTATATTTAATGCTAAGGGAATGAATGTTATCTTTAATGGACTTGCTGAAGTTGAGTTTGTAAAGGTGATGCATCTTGAAACTACTAAAGCTATGTGGGATAAACTTATTAAAAATTATGAAGGAAATGAGAAAGTAAAAGATGCCAAACTTCAAACATATAGGTTGAAGTTTGAACAACTAAAGATGAATGAAGATGAAACAGTTAGCAAGTATTTTTTAAGAGTTGAAGAAATTGTGAATGCCATGAAGGGTCTTGGTGAGAAGATTGAAGAATCATTTTTAGTTCAAAATATTTTTAGATCTTTGCTTGATAAATTTAATCCAAAAGTGTCTGCAATAGAAGAACTAAATGATCTTAAAACTCTGTCCATTGATCAACTCCTAGGAAATCTAACTGCATATGAAATGAGAATCAATAAAGATAAATCCATTACTAGAGAAGCATCTTTTAAAGCAGACAAGAATACTGATTCAGATTTAGATGATATTGAGGAAAAAATTGTGATAAGGTTAAAGAAAGGATTAGGAAAATATCAAGGCAAGCTTCCCTTCAAATGTTTTAACTGTGGTAAGATAGGTCATTTTAAATCTAAGTGTCCCCACCAGAAAAAGGACCAGAACTTTGATGATGAAAAGAAGTACAAATTCAAGAAATATAGTAAAAAGAAAAGTTTGTGTGCAAACAATGACAATTCCTCAGAATACATAGATAGTGATTCATCATGTGAAGACAAAGTGAATGATTTTATTCTTATGGCTATGGGAGATCTTGATGATGAACACACAGGAGGTGAAATGGATGATGAAGAATCTATGGTGGATATGGAAGGTGAATTAATCAATTCTTTGGAAGAAATTGACAGACTTAGATGTAAGAAGAGAAAACAAAAACAGTTGTTGATGCAGTTTAAAATGAATGGTGAAAAACCCGATGAAAACTTTTCTCTACTAAAAGTGGATTTAGAAGAGGCAAAGAAAATAAAATACATACTGAAACAAAAGTTGTCAGAGAAGAAAGCAAGGTGTGAAGCCTTAGAAGAAGAGATAGTAAAAACTAGAAAAGAAATGGAGAAGTTTAAGGCATTGTATCACCAAAATTTGTCAAGTATTAAAGCCTCAAAAGAATTAACTTCCATTCTAAATTAACAAAGGAATCCAAAGTTGAAAGTTGGCTTGGGATATGAAGAAGGATCAAGTAGTGATCATCCAAGTAATACAGAACCCATCAAGTTTGTCAAATCTACAATCATTGACAACAACCACTCTGCAGAAATAAAGAAAGAAAATTAGCCACCAAGAAGGAATTAAAGAAAAAGTACCAGAACCGAATCTATAGATCAAAGAAATAACACAAACACATCTTCTGATCAAAGAAATCATCAACATGGAAGAAATCGACTACAACCTTTTTTCAGGTACAAAGGTTTTTTCTATGATTATTGTTTTTTCTGTTCTAACTTTGGTCACAAAGTTGTAAACTGTTCTTTAAGATCTAGATATGTGAAATCAAGATACTCAAGGAATAATTATCTTCCACAACAAAGATTGAGACAACCAAGAAACAAATGACCACAGACTATAAATCATATGATCGATGGGGGAAGGACGCAGGTGAAACATAACAACATTTATGAGCATAACAATCATTATGATTTGTTATTCAGTGAACCAGAATGTTACATCTGTCATAACTATGGACATAAAGTTGCAGATTGTCGCTTAAGGAATTTTAAGCCACACTCGAATCCCACTGCTGAAAATTTCAAGATTTGGAAGAAGAAAGAAGATGACAAGTGTAGATTAGTGTTATCAGCCCAAATAAAAAAGAATCCCTGGTATATTGACAGTGGATGTTCCAAACATATGACTGGAGACAAAAGTAAGTTTCTAACTCTAAGTGAAATCAAATCAGGGAATGTAACTTTTGGAAATGATGCACCAAGAAAAATAAAAGGTAAAGGAATGGTAAGTTTGAGTAATGGAAAAGGGAAAGCTCAAGATGTGTTGTTTTTAGAAGGTTTGAAACATAATATGCTTAGTGTCAGTCAAGTCTGTGACCGAGGATGTGAAGTTGTTTTTACTTTTAAAGATTGTAGGATAAAATCTGTGAATTCAGGACAACTAGTTGCAAAAGGGATAAGAATAGAAAACAATGTTTATGTGTTAAAAGAAGAAAAATAAGAATGCCACTTAAGAAAGTATGATGAAAGTTGGCTATTGAATAGGAGACTTGGACACTTAAATTTTGATCATATAATCAAGCTCAAAAATAGTGGGGCAGTAAAGGATCTTTCAGATAGGAAATTGAAATATCTTTCAAAGATATCAAAATAGTGGGGCAGTAAATCATGCCAGATAGGAAAGCTTAATTGGACACAGTTCAAATCTAAAAACTTTCCTTCGATAGAAAAACCTCTCCAGTTAGTACATATGGATTTATGTGGACCATCAAGAAAAGAAGGTACATGAAAAAAAAACTATTTTATGTTGACTATTGATGATTATTCTAGACTAACATGGGTTTCCTTTTTGAAAGAAAAATCTGAAGCATTTGAAAAATTCAAAGTGTTTAAGGCTCTGACTGAGAATCAAACAGGAAAAATATTGAAGGAAGTAAGGTCTAATAGAGGAGGAGATTTTATCTCATGGAACTTCAAAGAGTTCTGTGCCAAACATGGGATCAAAAGAGAGTACACAATCCCAAGGACTCCACAACAAAATGGAGTTGTTGAGAGGTAGAATAGATCAGTACAACAAATGGCAAGATCAATGATGAATGAAAAAAATATTTCTCAGGCATATTGGGTGGAAGCAATACATACAACTATTCATATCCTAAACAAATCTCATCTCAGGCCACACAATGACAAGACTCCTTATGAATTATGGTTTGGAAGACTTGCTTCAATCAAGCATTTTAAAGTCTTTGGGAGTAAATGTTATATCAATAATAATGATGAAAATATTGGGAAATATGATGACAGGGCCGATGAAGGTACATTATTAGGTTATTCTACAAACAGTAAAGGTTACAGATGCTATAATAAGAGGTTGCATAAATTGGTTGATTGTATTGACATAAAAGTTGATGAAGAAATCCTGATAGGAAATGTAAGCAGTGTTGAACCAAGCACAAAAGATATAATTGAAAATGAAGATGAATAGGTCCAAGGATCAGACATAGAAGAATATGAATTTGATGAAGATACAAATACTCCAACTGACACAAATCAACAGAAATAAGCAAAATCACCTCTTGGAATTGTTAGAAAGAATCATCCTGAAAATAAGATAATTGGAGATATAAATAAAGGAGTTCAGACAAGAAGGAAATTGATTAAAGACTCAGAACAATCCCATGTTGCTTTTTTATCTATGGCTAAACCTAAATTTTTTTATGAAGCCAGCCAACATGATGATTGGATTAGAGCTATGAATGAAGAGTTTGATCAAATTGAGAAGAAAAAAACTTGGGAGCTTGTTCCTAGACCTGAAGACAAGAATGTAATAGGTTCCAAATGGGTGTTCAAAAATAAAATGAATGAAAAAGGACAAGTTGTTAGAAATAAAGCCAGATTGGTCTGTAAAGGGTATGCACAGGTTGAAGGTCAAGATTTTGATGAAACTTTTGCACCAATGGAAAGATTGGAAGCCATTAGAATGTTTCTTGCATATTCATGTCATAAGAACTTTAAAGTGTATCAGATGGATGTTAAGTCAACATTTCTTAATGGATATCTAGAGGAAGAAGTATATATGGAGAAACCTGAAGGATTCTCATTGACAGACAATCTTAACTATGTCTGCAAGATGAAGAAGGCTCTATATGGACTGAAACAAGCACCAGGAGCTTGGTATTATAGACTGGACAAATTCTTACAAGACAAAGGATTCAAGAAAGGTATTGTTGACAACAATCTCTACATTAAGTCTGAAGGTGATAATTTACTAGTTGTTTTGGTTTATGTAGATGATATTATTTTTGGCTTTACTAATGAACCCTTTGTCCAATGGTTTTCTAACTCTATGAAAACAGAGTTTGAGATGTCCATGATAGGAGAACTATCATACCTTCTTGGATTACAAGTAAAACAAAGTTCTGCAGGAATATTTATCTCTCAAGAAAAATATTTGAAAGAGATGTTGAAGAAATTTCAGATGGAAGATTCTTCTCCTATTAGCACACCTATTGTGGTTGGTTGCAAGCTTAGTAAAGATGATATTTCACCTGATGTTGATCAAAGAACATATTGGTCAATGATAGGAAGTCTTCTATACATCACAACATCTCATCCCGATATAATGCAATTTGTCAGAATGGTAGGTCGTTATCAATCATCTCCTAAACAAAATCATCTAGTAGTTGTCAAAAGAATATTCAAATACTTGAAGGGCACAATGAATTACGGTTTGTGGTATCCCAGAAATTAGAACTTTCAGTTAACTACTTATTCAGATGTTGATTGGGCAAACTATGTTGATGAGAGAAAAAACACTAGTGGGGGAGCATTCTTCATGGGTGACTCATTACTAGCATGGCTTAGTAAAAAACAAGGATCCATTTCATTATCAACTACAAAGGCATAATACATTGTTGCTGCTACTTGCTACACACAAATTTTATGGATGATACAAACTCTTGCAGATTTGAAGGTAACTTACACTGATCCCATTCCACTTCACTGTGATAACACTAGTGCCATCAGTCTCTCTAAGAATCCCGTACTTCATTCAAAATCTAAGCACATACCAATAAAATACCATTTTCTCAGAGAACAGGTTACAAACAGAATTGTTCAGGTGAATTATGTTCCTTCCACAGAACATATAGCTAATATCTTTACTAAACTGTTAGTAGTGACACCTTTTGGATATCTTCACCAGAAGTTGGGCATGACCTCACTGTCAAACTAAGAGGGTCCATCCTGTCAGGGGGAGTTTGTGTTGGTTGAATATCTAATACCTCTGAAGAATACTGCAATAGCTCAGGGGGAGTATATGCTTGTCAATATCTGATACCTTCGAGATGTATTGCAACAGCTTAGGGGGAGCTTGTTTCTTCTTCGACATTGATGTCAAAGGGGGAGAAAGTGTGGTAATTTCAATACAGTGGTAAACCTGGATGTTCTTCAAGGGGTTTCCATCAATGTCAAAGGGGGAGATTGTTGGCATGTTTTTGGAAAGAGGTAGAGTCTGTGTGTTTGTCATTGATGGAAAAGATCAATTGAGAAGCGAAACAGTGATAATTGGATCTCATTCAGAATCCTTGATGGTTGTCAGATCCTCTCAAAGTGGAAGGATAGATAAAGTGGGGATAATAGGTTGAAATGTTGATTAGCAGAAATACCATCATTCGTCAGATTAAAACACGATTCCCGTCAGTAGTTGAATCTTGTTAAATGGGAGGACAAGATAAAATACAAAGAGATACACCATAGAAATGATCAGGAACATAAGATCATCTGAAAATATCACAGTCGTTGATCATTCCAAAAGGATCGTGACCGAAGATTTGCTTCAAGAATACCTGTCAGTCGTCGGATCTAGTGGAGTTGCAAGGAGGATAGGCCCAGGAGTTAGTTAACACTCCAAAGTAGTGAAATGATGTGAACCATTGGATGCAGAGTACATGTGGCAAGAGGTCATCATTTCACTGACTGAAAGGTCAAAGGAAGGAGGCTCCTAACCTCTCAAATTCACGATATGCGAAAACACTTTTTTTGTATAGGTTATGGTCACCACCAGTGGTCATGTGAGAGGGAGGAGCTAGCAGAGCTAAGCCCCTTTTCGGAGACCGCAACATGAAGAGTCAAGACTCTTCACCTCTGGATTACCGAAATGCAAAATGTGAAAATGCCTTTTTATGTAGGTTGTGGTCACTGTCAATCATCATATGAGAGGGCGGAGCTAAGCTCTTTTTCGGCGATGGCAACTTGGAGTGTCGAGACCCTTTGACACAGGATTGCTGAAATGCGAAATGTGAAAGGCATTCTGATTAGGCTTGTGGTCACAACTAGTTGGAATATGGAGTAGGCACGAGATCCATCATTGGTAATCCAATGGTGCAGGTTAATCAGGAATATGATTGAAGTGTCATTGTTTATTTTCATGATTAATAAGATCAGTTACGATTCAGTTAGAAAATTGACTCATGGTTCTTGATCGGTTGGCGATTCAGTTGCTGAGACGTTTTTTTCTTTTCCCAAGGAGATTCGAGGTGTAACTGATGAGGCCGGTGTGTATAAAAGGAGAGATGCAGGGACTATGTAAGGTCGGTTGTTCTAACCGGAAAAATGAGATGAACTGTAAGAAGGGTAAAATTACAGTATGTAGAGCATGAAATAAAACTCAAAGATGAGTAACAGTCCTTGAACAGGCATATGCAAGAGCAGAATAGCAGAATAGCATGAAGCAAAGCAGAATTCCAGAACAATTTTTGAACCAGAGAAGAACTGCAGAACAATGAAGAAGGGGTAATAATTGAGATACATGTATTGTTTGTTTGTCAATAATTTATCCATAATCAGGGAGGAAGGGTGGTGCTAGGGAGGACTGTGGTCCTCTGACATTCAAGTTGGTGCTTGAATATTGGAAGTTGTATCTTCCATCTAGTTGTGGCTAGAAAAATAGGGTGGCAGGGTGGTTCTTGGGAAAACAAAGAGTTTTTTGTATACAAGTTGGTGCTTGTATAAATCCAGTTGGTGCTGGAATATTTAGGGAGTTGGTGCTTCCTTCTAGTGGGTTCTATAGAAACCAGAGAGTTGGTGCTCTCAACAAGTTGGAGCTTGTAAAAAAGAGGTAGTAGCCTCACTTTGAGTTGGTGCTCAAACATAGATGATCTACAGAACTTAAAAGAATGCCTATCATTTCGAAGAAGAAGAGGTTTTCTCCCTTTATGGGTTTCCTCATGAAAATCTTTCTCTGTGTATATCTTATGTGTGACTGATGCTCATTATTTATGTTGTCCATATGATGTATAATATTAATGGTCACTTGGTGAAAGATTAAAAATGGTTTAATAGACTTAAAAGTGTTTAAGCACAGTGACAACTAATTCACTCCCCCTCTTAGTTGTCTTAGTAATTTCAACAACTAGTGCTCCATTGCGCATAATCAAAGAAGCACCAGAGCAGATGAAATCATATTACTTGCAATTGTTCATAGACAGGGACCTTGCTCTCAAGTTCACTGAAGACAAGGAAAGAAAGGTTGAGGAGCTTTGTTACCAGTTGAGTTAGGCATGCTCCTCATCACTTACAGTAGAGACTCCATCATCTTTGACAGTCATGAGACATGAGGGCATGAGTTTCCTCGATGACTTGAGGGAAGATCCTCTTGTGCCAATCTCACGCGAGGAGAATTTTGAGTTCCAGGTGCTTAAGGAGAGGTATGATGAAAATGGATTTTACTCTACTCATGTTTTTCATTATGGGAATCATGAGTTGTTTCTTTTGAAGAGCCCATTATAGGCTCAAATCTTAGTTACAGAAGAAATAACTAAGCACATTCCTTGTGGAACAACCAACAAGGAATTATATGCATCTATGGATTGGGTGGACCGGTATATGACACATATGGACACACTCTAGGATACAGGTTTAGTTGACATTAGAGGAGTGTTGGATACATTATCGCATACAATATACTAAGGGGTATCGGAGGATATAGTGGTATACAACAATATACAAGGGTATACACATGCACATTGTGGTGTACAATATAGTTTCTAAGCATTTCCTCGAGGCAGACCTCGTGACAGAGACCTTGAGCATAACATTGAGTTTGGTTTACCCAAGATAGACCAGGAGATGGGTGAGCTTCATAGAGTAGTATATCCCTCAATGATTGATCTTAATCTAGGATATTTTCAAATGAGGGACATGGAACATGATACTCACAAGTCTACTTCTCGACTGCATTATGAATTCTTGGTCATGGCCTTGGGGTTGAACAATGCACGAGTCACTTTTAATTCTTATGGGCAGTACCAAATCCATACATTGTTGTTATTTGACGCCTTCATTATATACAATAGGATATGGAAGTTTCACTTGATTGAGTTGGATGAGACAGGTGGAATTGTGGTCATGTTAGAGGTATTTCATTTGGACCATGTGATCTATGTGAAGATTTCACAAGAGGAGATCTAGATTATGTTGGATCAGTTCACGGAGGATTCAACAAGCATTGGGAGTGATGGAATTCCAATTTGGTGGTGGGATCCTGACATTCATCAGAGTGATAGATTACTTCAGATATTGAGGTTGATCGGCAAGGTCGTGTAGTTGATTGGCCTGTGTCATTGTGGGGAAGTTGTAAGATTTGTTGAGCCTTGTTATATATGGAGAGGTAGATTTCCCTCATGATACCTAGTATCAAGTCTATCTGCGAATGGGTAGGCTTTGACATCATTGAGATACCTTGGCGAGACATGATCCAGGATAGTGGGTTCAATCCTCCCATGGATTTCAGCTTGGGGATTTGGGAAAGGAGAGCGTAGTCTAAGCATGGTGGTTAGACGATTATGATCGGATGGGTGCATCATCAGTATGGTGGTTTCTCTTAGATATTACTTGGGACCCTAGTGACTTTACCACTTATAGGTTGATTCAAGAGAGGTTCACATGGAGGGAATTTGTAGACAATGTGTTGAGACATTTTTCGAACGATGATGAGATGATTGCAGTAGGCTGGGGGTGATAGAGTACTAGGGATTTCCCTTTGATACTTGGAGATTAGGTGCCATTGATGCCCTATCATTTTGTGACCACATACACTTCCCCAGGATGTTTTGATTTAGAGTTGGTTTGGTTGACTTCACTCGGATAGATTGGAAGAATATGATCCTCAATAGTTTGAGGCATTAAAGCTTGTGGTTGCAAGAGCAGAGGATGTAGTCTAGGCAGGAGGACCATATATTTATGATCAGATTGGTGCAGCGTCAACATGATGGGCCATTTCTGGTGATAGCATGGGACCCTAGGATTTTATGGGTAGATGGTTTGGCAATTGGTACAGATGGGAGAGCCAGTTGTTACTTTCAGGAGGCCCATTGTGTTAGTACATTGTAGGGCAGTATTTTGGGCGGTAGGTGCTCCACATATTTCAGATTAGTTTGGGACCCAAGGATCATTATTAGTTTCAGTTTGGTTTAGTTTTTTGTGGGGTGTGATGGCATTTCTTGAGGACAAGAAATATTTGGGAAGGGAGGACTGTAATGTCCCCATTTTTGGATTCCCCTACTTTACAGATGGAGCCGACCTTATGGGTCTATGTCATCCTAGCCAGAGGGGTAAATGAAGTTTAACAGAGGGATCTAGAGAATTGGAGGAGTTATATGAGGTCCAACCTAGTCCATTCACCTTATTTCATCATTAGGATCACTTCTTCATAGTTATTTCTTGATTATGTGGCATTCCGATGATTCCCGTAAATTAAGGGTATTATTGAGTATAAATTTAGTAAATGCACTCAAGATGTTATTTGGGTCATATTGTTGGAGGGAACACCTTCGTGTAATAGCTCGTTGGAATCGGGATGAAAATATATAAATGTTGGGATGATGAGAAAGGAACTTCTAACGTCTAGGAATGACTTACAAGCCAAGTAATTGCTTTTCAGCATTAAAAAGGGGTTAATTAATTACTAAGTTGATTTTACTAAAGTTAAATTCTAAAGTCACTTTACTTTATTAAAAAGGGTAAAAAGTGTCTAAAATGGGTCAACAAAAGAATAAAAGGGGAATGAGGGGCACCCTCTCTCATTATGCGTTTGCTATTTACCTAAAATCGATTTGAGAGAGCTCTTGTGGCTTTGGCTCTTGAGATGAAAAAACCCTAAAGAGTTTTGGATATTGGTTTTGGTGGTGAGACTATCCACCCTAGTTGGTCATAGAGAAGAGATCACTCATATTTCTTCAGTGTTCTTCATTGTGGCTGAGTTTTATCATTTAGCGGCTCAGTTATTCATTTGCAGAGGTTGATTTGGGTCTGAGGAGGTTGAATTCATCTTGTGATTATGTTTTGATATTGTGGGCAGTGTTTTTCTTCAGTGTGGGCCAAGTTATTGGTTGTGGGGTTGATTATTTATAGCTAGGCGATTTTCCTGGTGTTGGCGGCCAAGTCTCTTGTCAAAGGGGGTTGGGTTTACCTTTGTGGGTGAGTTACTTCACTACTGGACCAACTGAGTGTTGTAGGAACCAATTTCTTGTGTAGGAGACTGAATCTTAGCTTGGTTGGGATGATTTTTGGTATCTTGGGACATATCTCTTCATTTTTGGGAAATTTCTCTAAGTAGAGGGGCGAAGTCTTCCTTGCTGACAGAGATATCTTTTAGTTGGGCAATTTTTGTGCCTGAGGGTCAATTCATTGTTGTTTGGGCTAGATTATTGTTGATAGGGAGGTTGATTATAGGATGTGGTTGTCTACAGGACTGCCTTTTATTATCTAAGGGGTTGTACACATCATTTATGGGTCGATTCAAGTGCATATAGGATTTTTATCTTAAAAAAAGATTTGTTGTCTTCATGTTCTCATTTCTAGGCGTAATCACCACAATATTTACAGTGGCAAGCTACAAAGATTTATACCAGGTTCTTCCTATTTTATTTCTATACTAATTTGCTAATATTTTTTTATTGTATTGAGGTTTTTCTAAGCATTTAATGAAATGCATGTATCGAGCCATGATATTGATGTAAATCACAATGAATAGTGGTAATCTTATTTGTTTGTTGTTGTAGTAATTATGCAAGTGAAGAAATGTATTATTATTATCATATAACATCAATGCAATAAGTTCTAGGAATATATATTGTCTATTGCTCTATATTGTTAGCAAAACAACTCTACATTACCAAGTTGTTAAATAAGAATTACTTGAACTCAAACTATTTGATAAAGTGTCCCAACCAACAAACTCAGGTAAAATTTCAAAAAAAATAGCAAGGGACATTACATCGCAAGAAACTAAAAAAGAATCTAAGTATTGGTGTAAAATGGATACAATGGAATCCAATGGTGCATTTTGGAGGTTGAAAAACTTTGCAACAAGAATGAAGTTGACTCATGAACCCACGACAAAACAAAAAAAATTATAAGTGTAGAAAATAAATATACAAAAGATTTTCCAAATGACTTAGCGCATTTGAGGGAGTGCAACTGGCCCCAATTGTGGAAAGTAACCCCCCATGGGTTACTAAGAATCCAAAATCTCAACCATTGGGCAATGAAGTCAGTAAAATAAAAGAAAACAAAGGTTTCAAAAATATGCACAGGGGAAGAGAACTATAAACATGTTGAGACTAAAAATTATTAAGAGAAGAAATTTTTGAGATGTTTCCCATTGACTGGAAACATTTGCACTCTTCCCTTCATGTCTTTCAGCTTATAATAATTATACCCAAGAATATTTTCAATATTTTATGGACCAATCCACAATGCTTCAAACTTTGTATGAAGAGACAATTTCTCTTTGGCTTTATTCCACAATAACACCACATGTCCCTTTTGAAAATATTTTGCTAATGAGCCTTGATCAAAATTTATTTTAATAATCTATTGTATTTGAATCATTTTTCCTAATGCCTCATTTCTTTGTTCTTCCAAATGTATTAGCTGATTATATCTTCTTTGCAGAGGAAAAAATTCTTCTATATCTTCATAGTTTACAACATAAGTCAGGGCATTTAATTCCAAATCAATGGGAATTTTGGCTTCTTTCCCATATATCAATGTATATGGTGACGATCTAGTGCTATCCTTTGGTGTAAGTATGTTGGCCCATAATGCATCAATTAAATTTGTATGTCTATTCCTCTAGTTCACAACGATTGTCTTTTTAAGGATATGGATCAATTTTTTATTTGTTGACTCTGCTAACCATTTCCTTGAGGATAATAGTTTGATGATTTCCCCATGATGATACCAAATTCCCCACAAAATTTGGTGAACTTTGCTCCTACGAAAATTTATCCATTGTGAATTATGAACTTCTTCGAAACTCTGAATCTTGACAAGATGTTTATTTTAGGAAGTTAGTGAGCTCTTCAGAACCAACCTTTTTGAGAGCTACAACCTCTTTCCACTTGGTGAAATAATTAGTTGCAGTGAGAATGTATTAATGACCCTTGTCGTACTTTGGATTGATTGGTCCAATGACATCTAGTCCCCATAGTGTAAAAGGTTCCTCAATTGTTATAGGTTGCAATGACATTGTTTCTCTTTTCATTTTTCCTGAAAACTTTTGGAAAGAGATGCATTTTCTGATCATTAAATATGAAACTTTAAAAATGGTAGGTAAATAGTAGTCAAATCACATAATTATGTGTGCAGTAGTCCTAGGTTCACAATGTCCACCACAAACACCTTCATGACACACTTCTATCTCCTTTTGAGCTTTTATTGAGTCAGTGCATCTTAACAACATTCCATCAAAATTTCTTTGAAACAACACTTCGTATCGGTTTTCCTTCATTTTCAATTCCCTTCTTTCCTTTGAAGACATACCAATTGGAAGTTGTCCAGATTCCAGAGAAAATATAATATCTTTTCTCCACTCTTATGTGGATGATGATGACCCTATTGAAATAGATATATCCCCATTTACTACATTAATCCTTGTCATTAGTTTACACAACCCTTATACTTTAATTGCTTTCAATGGCTTGATCTCAATATCATATTCTTTAATTTTTCCCAACCAATTTGCCCATTTTCCTTCTTTGATCTATTGATTAAGAAGAATATTCACTGGAGAAGTCGGTACATATGCCATGACATGAGATGATAAGACACACGTTCTAAAATGTGCCACTTCTTTAACCAAAGAGAGAGCATGCTTCTCTATCTATGAATATCTTAATTCATAGTCATGCAAAGCATTACTCCCGAAATTTATTGGCAATTATTCTCCTTTGAGATTTCTTTGTGTCAAAATAGAATAAATAGTCTCTTCTAAAGAAAATGAATATATTATGAAAACTTGATCAAAATCTGGGCTAAAGAGCACTGGAGCAGTAGTGATTGCAAGTTTGATTATGGTAAATGCTACTTGAATTTCTTGAGTCCATTCAAACTTCTGGTATTTTTTCAACAACATATTAATGGGATTTATAATGTTTGCATAATATGGTACAAATATCCATACAATGTTTATCTTTCCAAAGAAAGATTGGACTCTTTTTTTAGATGTTGGGGGATTCAAATCATTGATGACCTTAATCATCTATGGATCTATATATATCCCCTCCTTACTTAATATGTGCCCCAAAATTTTTCCCTCTAATACAATAAATAGACATTTCTTTGGATTTAGAGATATGCCATACAATCTGCAACACTCAAAAACTTTCCTCAATTTTTTGATATGTTCTTCTCTAAACTTTGAGTGAATGGTGAAATCATCCTAATAGTCAGCCATGAACTTTTCAGTCAAATATTTAAAAGCATGATCCATTTCTCTTTGTAAAGTTGCTCCAACCTGTTGTAACCCAAAAGACATACAAACATGGGAATAAGTTTCCCAAGGTGTAACAAAAGTAGTTTTGGGTATGTCTTATTCAACAACCAACACCTGGTTGTATCAAAAAAAACCATCAAGCATACACATTAAGGTTGAACCAGTAACATGTTGTAACAACATCTCCATATTTGGGAGAGTCATGAGTTCCAATGTTTATCTTTTGTGTCTCCTTCACTTTTCTAATAGAATTCTCTTTCTTTAGATGATGAAATTTTGTTTGATCATCTCTTGTGAAGAGAGATTCAAAACAAATACAAATTTTTGAGATAGATACGTGATTTTGATCATTTAGAATTTCAGAGACATCATTTGAATCAACAAGAAAATCAACTACATGTTCATCATTTTCAAAAACTTGTAGGTAATCTTGATTGTCAGGTACCGAGGGCCTAAAAATTCTCTTAACAGATAATGTATTTTGACACTGAAAATCATCTGGATTAAAGAGGGATGCGAAAACCGCTAGTGAGTCGACCTTTTGATTTTTGTCACTAGGGATAAAAGAGATATTGAATGAATTGAAAGAGTCCATAAGTTCAATTGCTCTTTTTTCATAATGCTTCATCCTTTCTTTCTTAATCTTGTTTTTTTTTTTAATATGAATTATGAATCACTAGTTATTATCAAATTCTCTATTTTCATCAGTAATGCAAGATTCATCCCCTGCATTTGTGCTTTGTATTCCGATTCAATGTTTGTACAAGGAAACTCTAGTCTAATAACATGTGGATAAATAGTTAACCTAGGACTTTTGAAAACAATCCCTACTTCACTTCCAGATTTGGAGCAGGCGCTATCGAATGACATCTTTCAGAATCCTTGAAAATAACTCCCCTCATCTTCTTTTGTAGGGTTGACCTATTATGGACTAAAAAAACAAAATTTTTATCCTTGCATCAATATAATTCTCCATTAATTCATTTTCTTTCTTCCTGAAAGATACAGATTTATGGCTTCTCTAGTAACTCTAGCCATTGTTCCATCTGTGTAGTAAGAATCATTGATCTTCCATCGTTCATAATATAACCTCCAATCATTGAAGACCAAACTCTTCCTAAAACAACTCTATATGCTAGAGTAAAATCCACCACTATAATGGTAAAGACTATTTAGATGTGTGGTGTTGCAATTATCCATGCACAAACATATTTAATCTCACTATAAGTTGGGACCTTTCTTGAATCACTTGCATAAATACTTTCCCCGGTCTCATAATATTTGGCACATCCCATTCTAAATGCCTCCACTATCAACCAAACAATTGTGCAATACAACATCGTGATTTTCTATAGTTATGTAAAATGACGGAATTTTATCCCTTGGCTCGACTGATGAAAAATTGTGATGTTGTCTGGATCAAGTGATAGTTGCTTCTATTCTAGTGTTTGGTTCATCAATAATCTTTAAAATATTCTCCCTATGTTGTGGAATTTTCACCACTTCCATGAAATGCAAAGTAATTCTTAACTTGGTCAAATCATTAATCACATTATAGGTCATTTGTTGTAGATTATTTACCTGATTAGCAATTGTTTGTTGCTTTTTTGTTTCTGGAGCATTTTCTTTTTCTTTCTCAACAACCTCTCTCGTTTTGAATATATTTACTTGTGCTCTTGTTTGTACAACATTTTATTGTGAGATTCTAGGTTCTTCTTGTTTGTTAAAAATATAAGAGAATAACTCACCTTCATCCGACTATACTGATTCAAGAATTTCATCTTGAATGATATCTGCCTCTTGATCAAAATTCTCAAAATTTTCTTCTTCAAAAACTTCTTCCAAAACCACAGCATTAGGGTTTGGCTCTCTAGGTGCTCTTGACCTATGTTCTTTATTTCTATCATCTCTATCATGTCTCATTCTTCGCTCCTGGACATGGTTTCTTCTTTGTTACTGGACATGAATTCTTGGATTTTGATTTGTAGGAACAACATTTTCATCTCTTCTCAACCTTGTCAGCTCATTTTTCATTTTTGGAATGGTTCTATTCGTTTGATCTATTTCCATTATTTGCCTCATTTCTTGAGTTGTGGTTAAATCATTTCTTACATTAAGGATAACCCCTTGGAGGATTCCTCCACCAACTCCTTGATTCTCAACAAGACTTGAAGTTTATGATCCTTGATTTGATATCACAAGAGTGTTCATTTTCCTTTGAACTTTCCCTAAGATGATCTCAAGATCTGCATTTACTTCTAACATAAATTCCTCCATATCCGTTGTTTTTTGAATAGTTGTATCTAAATTATTTATTCCCGAGGATTAGATGGAATAATTTACATTGGTGGGAATTATGTTCTTATAACAACCAAAAATAACAGGAGCATTTGGCTGTTTCTCTTCTGGAATTTGATTCAACATCTTGAAAAATCTTAAATTGAAGTCTTTAATTCTTTCACCCTTTTTCAAATAAATTTGAGTGAATTGTGAAAGCAATGTACAATATGCAGCTGGGGGTGCACACATAGTCAGGAGCATGTTTTCCAAATCATCAAATGATAAAATCGAATGAGTGGGAAGAGATAGGTACCACTCATAGGCTCGTCCTGTCAAAGTATGAAAACATACTCTAACCATGACATCATCATGTTCTATCAGATTAATATCACAAACTGCCAAGAATTGGTATAGATGTGTCTTTGTGTTAAGAACCAAAGAATTGAATACAAAAATGTCTCAATAGATCCAAAGATATCTCAGTACAAAAGAACTGCAACAAATATAGAAGAACAATATGCAAAATCTCTTTTATTACTATCAAACACTTAGGGTAGGGCAAAACCGTACAATGGATCATATTATGGAAGAGATCCTCTCTTGTTCACTTGCCTCTTCGAGGGGGCTTTCTCCTATTGAGCTACCGCTCCAAATACAATACTTCTCTTCATGTCTCATTACATTTCTTGAACCCCTTTATACAATGCTATCATCACCTAAGAACATTCTATAGGAGGAATCTTCTAGAAGTAGAACCTTCTAAGAAGTCCTCTTACATTTATTATATATAACTACCAATTTATTATATCTAATTACCATAGTGGGCCTTATTTAATAATATAGTGGACCTAGTCCACCTTAAATTGAATGGCCTCCACTATTATCACTATGGGCCCTTTGGGCCTCCCCACTACCTCTCTATTTACCTTACATTTCATCCCATTTATGAAAGTGGTGTCCTCAACGCTTGATGTACAACCATATACCAGGGTCCCATGGATAAGTGTGGACCATAGTGTTGAAGTAGACTAGAGAACCAGGGTCCCATTGGGAAATGGAAGCCACCATGCTGAAATAATCCAATTGTCATTGTAAACCAGGGTCCCATGTCCAATTTCTCATGTGAACCTCACACGAAATATATTGGAACCCAATAATCAATTGAAAATGATTCTCCCAATACTGACACCTATCATGTGGATCCAAATAAGAATATCCATCCACATAGTGAGAGAGGATCAAAGTTGAATATGGAAGGAACACTACCATTGTAGAATATGTAGGCTGGACGTTGGTAATTATAACTATCTCTTGATGTGGGACATTGATTTTCTCTACAGAAGGTGGAGTGGAGTCATCAAATAAAATATGGAAGTGGTTGTCATCCTAGAAATGAAAACTATTCATATACCAATCATCGCAATCGTTCTCCAAATCATACCAAGCATATATTTCTTGATTATATTCATCCCTGATGTCCACCATAAGAAATCTCTCCTGCATGTTATCCAATGAATCTTCAATACTACGAAAACTATCAATGAGACCATCTTTGAGACCATCTACAAACTCATCCAATGTGTCATACAATTGGGATTTGAATGCTTCAGTAATATGTAGAATTTCTTTGAGGGCTTGAGAGGAAATAGCCATCTGAGCACCCTATGAAAAGTTATGAACTCTGCAGTCCCGCAGTCGTCACAAAAAAACCCAAAAAATAGAACAATAAATTACTGTAGAAGTTCACGGCTTTTTTCGGAAAACCATGAAAAACTGTTGAATTTAAAATGCTCATAACTTTACTTCTCGGACTCTATTTTGGCTGATTTTTTAAAAAAAATTGGGTATTTTTACGAGAGGAATTCAAATAACCAATTTTTTTTTTCCAAATTCATCTCGTAAATCTTTATATCTTAACCAAAAGTGTGTCACCCTCTTTTTCTTCCCTAGAAAAATTCTGCAAAAAGAGCAAAAAATTATTCCCTTCTTTGGCCAAGGAAAGTTCTCTGATACCACTTGTTAAGAACCAAATAACCGAATACAAAAAAATCTCGATAGATACAAAGATATCTGAATACAAAATCACCATAATAGATATAGAAGAAAGATATGTAAAATCTCTTTTATTACTATCAAACCCTTAGGGTAGGACAACACCGTACAATGGATCATACTATGGAAGGGATCCTCTCTTGTTCACTTGCCTCCTCGAGGGGGATTCCTCCTATTGAACTACCGCTCCAAATACAATACTTCTCTTCATGTCCCATTACATTTATTGAACCCCTTTATATAGTGCTACCATCACCTAAGAACATTATAGAGGAAGAATCTTCTAGAAATAGAACCTTATAATAAGTCCTCTTACATTTATTATATCTAACTACCCATTTATTATATATAACTACCATAGTGGGCATTATTTAATAATATAGTGGACCTAGTCCACCTTACATTGAATGACCTCCACTATTATCACTATGGGCCCTCTGGGCCTCTCCACTACCTCTCTAGATACCTTACACTTTGGATCTATGCTTCCATCCCCTGGGAAAATTAGTAGAGCTCCTTGGGGAAGAGTCGGTAATGGATGTTGTTCCCCTTGTAAATTAAGTGGGCTAGTTATAGGCCTTCTTCTTCTTGGTATTCTTTGTCTCTCTTCCCAATTCTTTGGAACTTCATTTATTTCTTCTCTATCTCCCATTATTAGGGTTCTTCTTGTATATGTTTTGGAAGTTTCACCAACTTCAGGAAAATGAATTTGTTTACTCTTTCCTCTTGTTATTGGACCTTTATATGATTCCAACTTTTTTCTTGAAATTTTAAAATAGGTGATACTTAAAAGAAACCCCAATCTTGATCACTCAACAAAATATAAAATATTACTGATTGAAAAATAATATATTCATAAAGAGAATTCTTGAGAATATGATTCCAACTTTAAAATAGTGGAATTCTCATTATTGGACCTTTATATGATTCCAACTTTTTTATTGAATTTCAAGTTCTTCTTCTCTGTCTTCTCATAATTTCTCTTTCTTCCTCATGGATGAGGGCTTCCCACTATATGTTGAGATCCTCTTAGTTCCTTGTTGTTGACATCACTAAATCATACAACTTATGAAAAATGATTGTTTGATTTCCTATTCCAACTTGTAACTGGGGTTGATTAGGTTCAGGTTGAGTCATGAATATTTTGGTCTGTGGAACCAGCCTTTAATTCTACCTAGTATGGTCGCCAAAAATGTTGAAGTTTAGATTGGTTAATATCCAAACAACAACCTCATAAGGATAAAATATCCCACTATGTTATTATAGAGGTGGTACTCCTTTGTATGTTCTGAAAGATATATCTTGATACTTGAAATATTAAAATAGGGGATACTTAAAAGAAACCCCAATGTTGATCACTTAACAAAATATAAATATTACTGATTGAAAAATAATATATTCACAGAGAGAATTCATGAGAAGACGACCATGAATATTTCAAAGACTATGATACAATATACACAGAATATTGTATAGAAATAAAATAACCATTATATAAAAATAATATAATTCTCACATCCGTCACAGTGTCATAAATTTTGAGCACATTCATAATAAGGAAAGACACATGTCCACAATTGAGAGAACTTAAAAATAGTATTTCATTCAAAATAAGAGATAATATGATAGGTGCACTTAAAACATCTCATTGCTCAATAACTTAGAGTTTTCAAAATCATTGAAATTACACCCCAAAGTAGTTCTCTTGGGAGTTCCAATAAAACAATAGTTTTAATAGTTTGTTTTTCAATAAACAAAATAGTATTCATCCAAATGGACTGGGATGGGGATCTTGTGGCCCATAAAAACAAAGTAGAATAGGGATGAACCTAAAAATAATAAATAAGGAAACAATTAGGAACCGCTAATGTTTTTATAAAGAACGACAAGACACAACTAGATGATTCATAAACGAGAAGAGAAAAAGAATAAAGAAATTATGAAAGATGTGATCATTTTACTCATTGTGATGGATCTCTCTCTCTCTCTCTCCTTGTCGAGGTGCCTTTTGTATTCCTATTTTTTGGGATTTCTTGATCGGCTAAAACTACCTTTTCTTGATTTGTTTTAGTTATTTTGATTAAGGCATTCTTTATCCAAATTTCAATATAATCTCTCATAGGCTCAACAGTTATCTCATGCCTTAATTTTATATCAAACAATGAATTTTCCAAACCTCGGAAATCATTTGAAAGTTGATGTAAAGTATATTCAATGTATTCATTCTTATTTACTTAATTTTCTAACAAACTTTCAATTTCTAAGTCTGAATACTTGGTCAAACTTTTAAACCTTTCGGCTGATGCAGATTTCAATAATTTCAATTTTTCTTCAAATTATTCATTTGTCATAAATATAGAATTTAATATGAACTTTGGGACTTCAACTTCTTTGTTTGGCCCATCTAGATCCAACTCAATTAAATTCAAATATGATTCTCCCCTTTTGACATTTCAAGTGTCACAATCAACCAATATATATTTTAAACACTTGATTCTTCTAATCCAGTATGCTTTGAGTTGTTTAATGTGAACTACGGAAAGCAAGTCTTCTTATTTTCTTTTCAACTCACTCATATTTGAAAATTTCATAACAAATCTGGTAACATCTCCTTTATAAAATTCCTCATCATTTTCTAGGTCGACATGTAGATATTTTCTTAGATTCATCATCCTTGATCCTAAAGAAATAAAATTATTTGTCAGTTCCCAAGTCTCGAGGATTAAAGACATTATTTTCTTAATATTTTCTCTGTTATATTTTCTAACAACAACGAGTAAGCTTGATGTTCCTCTCAATCTTGAACTAGATTCTGATGTTTTGTCAAAGCTCTTCCAGGGATGCATTGTAGCAATTGGGTTGGAAAATATGGGTGGAGGCATCAAAGCACTGTCTAGTTCTTTAATTTTGTCTTTCAAGGTGGCATTTTCATTCTCCATTTCATCAACAAACATTTTAAGGACTTCCCATGTAGCTTTGTGGACCTGTACAATTATGGAAGGTGGAACCCCTTTGAAATCAAATTGTAAATTAGATTTTCCTTGAATTTTTTATTTTTTGTATGAAAATTTTCAAAGACCAATTTCCTTGTACTCTTATCAAACAAAGCACTATGCAAAGTCAAGGACTCTTCTTTAAAGAACATTGGTTCCTACGTTGCCAATTCTATTGCAACTTCTCTGCTTTCTTGAACTCTTCATTCTTCATCAAGGAATTATATATTCTCAATATTTGCATCCAAGTCCATGTCTTCAAGAGAAACTTCATCTTCATGTGTGACCTCGTTTACTTTTTTCTAATTTGTTTGCCTTTTTCTCTTACTGGTCACTGGAAGTTTATGGGGTCTCTCCAGACTTCCCTTAGGAGGGTTATGATTACCTCCATCATCAGAATTTTCAGTTTAATATTTCTTTTGCTCTTGAGTTGTAGGTTGAGGGTTTTTCTTTGGTAGGCTACTTCTTTGAGAAATATTTGGAGATTGAGTACTCCTTTCATTTACAACTCTTCCATGTTGTTGATTGTGTTTAATGGTGCTAACAATAGTTTCAATGTATTCACTAGGAAATGCTTGTGGGTGTTGGCTATCATCTATCATCTTCCTCCTCTCTAAATGAAATAGTATTTGCATAAGAAACATTGTAACTGTTGTCCCCAACTCCTAGGGATAACTAAGGAGATGATGTCTTGATGCCCTCGGGTTGGAGACATGGAGTACCAAGAGACAACTTGACCAGTAGTGTCCATTTGCACATATAGAGACCCACCTCACCACCATAGCTCCAAGTTCATCACGACGGTATCCACCAAATAAAATGGCCTCCATAAGACATTGGGCCTTGTTCCTTGAGGAACGATTCACCCAATAGGTCATTTTGTCAACCCTCCCATACCTAAACTTGGCGAATTGCATAGGGTCTTTGAGAATTAGTTTATTTTGATGAGGTGGTTTGGATGTACTTGCTTAGATGGATCTTTTATTGATTTGATTTACTCATCATGATGCTTTGACTTGATATCTTTGGAGGGCATATCCATTTTTCTTTGCATGACCCAGCTGGTAGATAGTTTTGGAGGAACAAGACTAAGTTGGGCTTCCATGGGGCTTGAAGACCATAAGTTGGATGTCAAGGGCCCACATGTTGAATCATGAAGACATGTCTTTGGAGCCTTAAAATACATCATGGAGGACCTAAACTATCCCCTACCACCCAAACAATTTTCCTAAGAAGGCCAAAATGTCACCCTTGAGGGCTTGACATCATAGTAGGGCTAGGGTTCAGTGGTGGTTGAGAAAACTCGACATGTTTTGAAGGAAGCCATGGATCGTGGAGAAGATGCTTGGATCGAGGACAAGTGGCCTTTGAAAGCCTAGATCATCCATTTCCTACTCTGACGACTTGCAAAAAGTGCCAAAACATCACCCTAGAGGGGTAACGTCTTACTTAGGGTTTTGATTATGTGCAAATTATAAATTAAAAAAGTATTATTTTATCTAAAGGGGCAAAATTAGGGTTTTTGACCCCTTATCTTGTGTTTTACCCTAATTTATGTTCACAAACATTTTGTTAGAGGATTTGTATAAATAGAGATCACCTCTAATTCATTTTCATTATAGCTCTCCCATTGTGAGAAGCCTTCCTAGCAGAAATTTGCGCCCTCTTTTGGAAATATCTATCTCTTGTTCTCTTGTTATGGTTTCTCTTGGCTATTGGTGGAAGAATTAGTGCACTGCCTCTCTTGGAGATAGTTTCTTACATTTGTGGTGGATTAATCTTGGTAAAAAAAAGGTTTATCTTGTCATTACTTGGACTAGGTAAGGATTCTATCTTATTGTTGCTTCATTTCTTGGTTACGAGTTTGATTTTATAGACTTCTTGGGGAGTATAAGGGTTTACAACCCCACCATATCTATCATTTTTGTATGGAAATAATTTGTTGCTTGAGGTTTTACTAGGAGAAGTAAAAGGGTTTACACCATCCTAGTACTTCCTAGTTAGCCTTGCTTGCCTTGGGGAGTAAAAGGGAATACACCCCCAAGGAGATAACATTGCTAGCTATTTTATTTTTTGCCTCCATAACCCAATAGCTAAAGGCATTAAATCTAATTGCATTGTAGAAATAAAATCTTGCATTGGTTAACGTGAAAACTCGGGATTTTGAGATTGTCTAAATTGAAATAAATTGTATGCTTTATGTGCTTGGTTGAGCCACTAGGTATATCATTTTTCTAAGTGATTATTTCTGTTGTCATAACACTTTATCAAAAACCATTAATGCTATAGAAAACCTAATACAACTTTTTTAATAACTCACAAATCAATTGTCAAAAGTTGTTAAAAGTTTTCCCCTATCCTCTACTAGTCTCAGCACACTTTTTGGGTAGATTGTTGGAAAGTTTTGATGGTTGATATATTTTCTTTAACAAATTGTATGCTAAAAACATAAGGCTTCAATTATATCTCTGCAATAATAATTTATTACATCCTTGTTTCATGCTAAAGTCTCGCTCTTTCATACTCGAGTTAAACTAGTAATTGCTAGCTTGTTTCTTGCAATCTTAACTAGACTTTTATAAACTTTATTTGCAGCTCTTATTATCATTTTGTTGTTGATATATATTATTATTTATTTATGGAATTAGGGACAAAAAGATTAATGTTTTTTTCCAACATATTATTGGGCTTGTATCTTCATCTTCCTTGTGTCTTGGGCAAGTACACTCACTACTTGGGAATTCTACTACATTATAGCATATATTCTACTATCTATGAGACTCTTTTCAAGCTCTTCTTCCTTCCATAATTGACCTATAGGGGTACTCTTCTTCATCTCTTCATCTTATATCTCTTTTCCCCCAGGGTCACCAGGATTCCCCCCTTGAGGTGATTACTTCATCTTTAAAGTGGCTAGAATACCTATCTAAGGTGACAGTCGGTAGGTGTTTCTTAGTTGTCACCATTTTGTGTTTGGATGGGGATTGTCCCAACCTACAACTTGTGTGATAATATTTTGGCATCATTTCCAGGGAGAATTTTGAATCCTCTCATGAACCTTAATGACACTTTGGCAAGCTATCCTAAAGCCTTTCACTAGTTTGCCTGGAAACTCCACCTAAAGGACGTTCCCCTTCCACCTTTTATGAGCTCTTCTTGAAGCTCCTCTGGCGACTCTACCTTCCCAGAATTCATCTTCCCTTAAGAATTTTCCCCTAGGGAGATTCAAACCTTCTAAGGTTTACCGAAGAAGGCCTTCCATTGTCAATTAAACCATTTTTCCACAATACCCTTCCCCTTGCTCCAATGGATCACCCTTGGGGAAAATACCTTTATAAACACCTTACAATGGCCACCATCCCTGGATACACCAACACAATGCCAAAATAATCTCACAAATGGTTGTCAAAGTTTCCAAGAAATAATGTCACCAATGCAAACGATGATCTCTATGTCGTAGGCAGAGACATGGAAAATGTAGAAGTGGAACATGAGGATGTAACCATGAGGCTACTAGCCTCATCTTTGATTGAAGAAGCCCAAATGTGCTTTAGAGGGCTACCTAACAATCACATAGCATCTTATGAGGATTTTTCCAAAATTTTCAAGAACAGATGTGTTAGCACCCTGTAAATCTGCCCGACTGTCAAAACAGACGATAGGGGTAACTGTTTCAACCAGATTTAGAGCTGAGGCACTAGCCTGCTCAACTCAGAGAGGGCTCTCTCATGTCACTTGATACATCTATGGAAATCGATGGCTAGAATTGGTTTGTTTTGGGGTTTTAATAAAGTTGTTGAAGAGTTGAAGATGACCTTTGGGCTATGGGGTCAAGAATGTAGGATGCATTTCCAAATCGTGAAAAAAATCCAGAGGAAAAGGCTAAATGAGGAAGTGACTTCTAAGTTTATGCCTGAAAATTTTAGATGGTATCAAAAGAAAAGAAACACGCAACTATTATCAAAGAATTATAGTAATGAATTCTGGAATGGTTTAGAAGAGATGAACATGGTCTAAATCATCAAGACGAGAGCATCGAATAATGAATTCGGGACTTTTAGTTTCTCAATTTAGACAGAAGAAAGAAAAACGAAAATACAGAATAACAAGAATCACATACTATGAGAGAAAATGAGACGCATAACACCACCAATTAGAATCTTTTCATAACAAGTCCCAAAATCTGCCTCTACACCCATGTATTCATTCCAACCCTAGAGATTTATAAAGTTTTCCTACACAGAGGGCATGCTCCTCTTTTCTCTCCATGCTTCTATACTCATGAGTCCAAGCATATATAGAGGAATTTCATATGGAATTTAAAACATTCCAACTTCCTCATAATTCTAAAAACAGATACGAGTTAAAAAAAAGAAAACAGTTGTATTATTTAAAGGGATCGTTAGTAATTGGTCTGTCATATCAGGACTCCCTTTTCCTAAGCTGACATCTGTCCAAAAATATCTGAAATACACCAAAATTTTACTTGAGGATTCACCTCAGCTTGGCGATTTCCTCCTCCAGGGTACTCCACCAATCGGAATTTTCCCCGACGCTCTCTATCATGTCAGTTTTGGCCTCTGATTTCCTCCTTTTTCTCCTCTTTTTATTTGTGGCTGGGTGGTAGGTGTTTTCTGTGTGTTCATTTATGATGATATCCCTTATAACGAGGTTTAATTCTTACTCTCGACTCTGTCTCAGTTTCAGGTTCGGTATGAAATTTAGTCGCCTGCATTTGCAAGAACCATCTTTCATTCTTACTTATTGACCTGCTTGGTAGCTTAGCTGAGAACCCAATTGCGCTAGACATCGTTTGATGGATATTATCCATGTTTTCCGGACTTTGAAGAGACCTTGATTTGGCCACCCTTTGAGCTTACAGAATTTAGGAGCACAGGCCGAGCTTGTTTTTCTTACGCATAAGATGACAATTTCCCAGAATAGGATAAAATGATTCATGTATGAGATTTTGATGTTCTGTGTACTTTGCTCATGAATTACTGTCACAGTACCTTATTGTTCCATTCTTCATCAATCCACTTCGAATGATGAGCCTCGATTTAGTTATGCGGCGGCGTGCTTTTGGTACGTCATCTGGGACAGTACTTGGACTGGTGATGTGAGGTGATCTAACCAACCGCCATCCTCCCCACAAGCTATTGACATGACGTTTTGAATCACATGACATCGGGGCCATAGGAAAAGTAGTTTTGGGCAATCCGCCATCTCCCTCGATGCGTGTGTAAGAGTTCCATGCGTTCCCCGTCAAAACCAGAGTAGTTTTCCTCGGTCTGCCTTCGCGATGTTAAGTTTCATGCTATTTGTTTGTCCTATGTAGGCTTTGACCGTAGATCTGAGATTCTTCAATATCGATGGCCTGCCAAGATACTCCCTTCCCACTTCTGCTACATTCATTCATATGACGCGAAATATAGCCAAGCGCCCTGAACTATCATGCCTCTACTGTGGTATAGCATCTCGCTAAACTTCAGAAGTTTTTAGATCCCGATAAAAATTGTTAGGGTGATAACATTGGCTCCAACTGGGGATTCTATCCTCCCAGCGAGGTAGCAAAGAACTCGTAGACCTGGTGCCTGATCCATGGGGATGTTCCCCAAAACATGTGTGTGTCCTTCTCTTACCAAGATCTATGAACTGGTTCCAACTGCATGGGGGACGTTCGAGTGCATTATTGAAAACTGACTTTATCTAGTGCTAGAAAACTCAAACTAGAAAAATGCTTGACCGACAAGCTTATTTTCACATCTCTACCTACCCTAAAACTGCTGGGATGACCACTCACTCAAGTGATGCTAAAGTGCCAATGCAACCAATCAAGCAATTGGTTTCCTGATTTTCCTTTCACATTTTTCTCAAGCTGGTAGAAAAACGTAAATGATGGCAGCTGAAAAAACAAATTAATCCAAAGTCTGAGCTTATGAATGAAGAAAATTCATCCTTCATTGAATACTGTAATAGGATGGCCATCAGATTTTGAAAATCATGAAAAATCGTTTCTCCCTGATGTGCAAAAACCGAAAGGCAAGTATCTTTTATCAGTGTTAGTTGCTTTTGCTCTATTTCTTCTGTTCTGAGAACATCTTTGAATGAAATGGCGATGATAGGTTTGTCTGCTTGGCCATGCATATCAACAAAAATATTCATATATTCTTGAACATCTTCAAATATGAAAACCATATAATATGCACCAAGGTTATCCTCTTGTTCATCAAACAACTCTGATGTGGTTTCATTAAATTTATGGAAATTTGTTTGAGGACAACCACTTTGACTTTCTAGTGAATAAATAGAAATAAGTTCCTGTTCATGCACTACTTCACAGTCCAGAGCTCCCACGGATGGATTTTCAAAACCCTAATTTTCAAATGACTTGAATAAAACCATTGCCTCTTCATTATCTTTCTGTGTTTCTGATGGACAAATGGCATACACTGCTTCATCTATGTCATTTGTTTCTTTATTGCTGGAAACTTCCATAGATGCAATTTCAGAGTCTTCATCCATGTCTATGTTTCTTAAAAATTTAACCATGATGTCATTCTCAAGGGAAGAGAAAATACTCTGAAACACCTTTTCACATTGAGAATCCATACTGATTTCGGGATGGAGAAAATGACCTTGAACAATACTTTTTGTAGCAACTTCTTCTTCCTTATCAGGATGATAGCTAAACATAGACTGCAAATATGAGCTAACATGATCTTTTATGTGATTGTCCATAGAATTATCATCACCACTCCGTTCATGCTTGGAGGATCCCTGTCCTGAGATACTACAAATATTTTTCTTCAATAATTTGAAAGAAGCAAAACATAATGGTAGGGTTGTCCTACTTGATTTGAAACAGTCTTCTATTTCATTGTCAACATATGGTTGTATTTTAGTGCAAGCAATAGGGTCTCCAAGCACATGAAAATAATGTTGTGACATCTTGTCATTCTACTCCATTGATCTAGCATGGATTTGCATAAGCACAGATTCTTTTTCTTCGATGATGATTTTAGGATTTTCTTTCAGCAATTTGAAAGAAGAAAAGCATAGAGGTAAGGAATTCCCTTCAGTTGATTCAATACTTTCTTCTTTGTAATTGTGATATGCAGCCTGATTGCTTTCATTATACTGCTGAAAAGGAACATTTTCTGATAGAGAACATGTGGTTGAATGTTCCAGGGGGACAACATCATAATCATCATATTCATCATATATAGACAATTCATTAACATATGTCATGTCATCTAACAAGAACAAACTTAGAACATCAACCTGTTCTTCAACAAGTTGCTTTTCACACTCATATTCTTGACTATCTACAAATGAATACATAAAATGATCAGTCCTCTGCTCATCATGGAATGAATCAACACCTCCTCTTTCGACAAGTGGGATGTCATTTTTTTGCAAAATCATTAGCATTGGAAACTTCAAGAGGACCCACGATATTGTCAATTCTATTCTCAATCAACTATTTTCTGTTCATATTTACTTTCATATCCTTTAACATTCAACCCCTCCTTTTGGGTTTGTTTACATGATTTGATGTTGTGTTGAATGTCCTGAGCATCACTAAATATTTTTTGTAAGGACCCAGGTCTTCTTTCCATTAGGAGGAAAGAAAAATCTAGATGAAGAGCAGTTGTGTAATGGAGCATGGCAACAGCTTCAGAGGGTTGAATTTCTTTGGACAAATTATAATAGACACTAGAGAACTTTCTACTGAATACATAAATAGATTCATTGATGCGTCTTTTCAAGGCATAAAACTCAGTGAGTTGCAGCTCTAAGGATTTCTCCTTGCCCCAAAATTTTTAAAAAGCCTTCTTCAATTCCACCCATGAGTTGATGGTTTCTAGGTGTAAGTGTTTGAACCAATGTTTGGTGTCTCCTTTCAAGGATTGAGAGAAAATTCTCATACACACATCATCATGGTCAATCTCGAATAAATATATAAAATGCTCAAACCCTTGAATGTGCTTTTTGACAGATATGATACTCGATTCTCCATCAAATACAGGTAGGAACTCATAGTAATTTGAAGGGAAATCATGAAGGGTTTGGGGTAGATTTAAGGGTATATATCTATGTCAGGCCTTAGGGGGTGTTGGGCCAAGAACAGTGGGAGAGACATTGGTCCGAGTTTCATGAGATTCATCAACTTGGTCATTGTCATTGCGTGACCTAGGTGAAACCTTTTTATCAGAACTAATGACAAGGCGAGGGTATGCATGTGAAACATATAGAGGAGGAAATATAATTTTAAGTCTTTCATGATCATTATTAAGATACAACAGGTAAAAGAAAGTTCGCTTGCAATTTTCAAGGAAGGAGCATATGCAACTTAAAATCAAAAGTAAAATGCTTTGTAAGAGGTCCCATTTTGAGTACCTGTTTTCCCTCATGATGCCCTTCTTTTCCCCTGTCAAGGGGTTTCATATTTCTGTGAAGTTTCAGTCTCGCGCTTGAAGTATTCAGAGCAGGGTCGCCTCTTGGAAATTCAGGATTCTTTTATCAGTGGAGTCACCTTCGAACCTAAGTGGAGTCGCCAGAGCAGGAATATAGCCAATGTGTGCCTAAGTGTCTACTGCTCTCAGACCCTAGAACTCAACCATTTCGTTCTTCCCAAGGAATTTTTTTTAAATTTCATCCATGGCAATGGTGCCAAAATGTTATCACCCTTTAAATTTGCCTAGATCTCAAAATAGACGACAGGGGTAACTGTTTCAACTAGCTTTAGAGCTGAGGCACTAGCCTGCTCAACTCAGAGAGGGCTCTCTCATGTCACTTGATACATCTATGGAAATCGATGGCTAGAATTGGTTTGTTTTGGGGTTTTAATAAATTTGCTGAAGAGTTGAAGATGACCTTTGGGCTATGGGGTCAAGAATGTAGGATGCATTTCCAAATCGTGAAAACAATCCAGAGGAAAAGGATAAATGAGGAAGTGACTTCTGAGTTTATGCTTGAAAATTTTAGATGGTATCAGAAGAAAAGAAACGCACAACTATTATCAAAGCATTATAGTAATGAATTCTGGAATGGTTTAGAAGAGATGAACATGGTCTAAATCGTCAAGCTGAGAGCCTCGAATAATGAATTTAGGACTTTTAGTTTCTCAATTTAGACATAATAAAGAAAAACGAAAATACAGAATAACAAGAATCACATACTATGAGAGAAAACGAGACTCATAACACCACCAATTAGAATCTTTTCATAACAAGTCCCAAAATCTGCCTCTACACCCATGTATTCATTCCAGCCCCAGAGATTTATAAAGTTTTCCTACACAGAGGGAATGCTCCTCTTTTCTCTCCATGCTTCTATACTCATGAGGCCAAGCATATATAGAGGAATTTCATATGGAATTTAAAACGTTCCAACTTCCTCATAATTCTAAAAAAAGATACGAGTTACAAAAAAGAAAATAGTTGTATTATTTAAAGGGACCGTTAGTAATTGGTCTGTCATATCAATAATCCCTTCTCTTAAGCTGACATCTGTCCAAAAATATTTGAAATACACCAAAATTTTACCTAAGGATTCACCTCAGCTTGGCGATTTCCTCCTCCAGGGTACTCCAACAATCGAAATTTTCCCCGACGCTCTCTATCATCTCGGTTTTGGCCTCTAATTTCCTCCTTTTTCTCCTCTTCTTCTTTGTGGCTGGGTGGTAGGTGTTTTCTGCGTGTTCATTTATGATGAGATTCCTTATAATGGGGTTTAATATTACTCCCGACTTTGTCTCAGTTTCAGGTTTAGTATGAAATTTAGTCGCCTATATCCGCAAGAACCATCTTTCATTCTTACTTATTGACCTGCATGGTACCTTAGCTGAGAACCCAATTGCGCTAGAAGACGTTTGACGTATATCATCCATGTTTTACATACTTCACAGAGACCTTGATTTGGCCACCCTTTGAGTTTATAGAATTCAGGAGCACAGGCCGAGCTTGTTTTTCTTACGCATAAGATGACAATTTCCCAAAATAGGATAAAATGATTCATGTCTAAGATTTTGATGTTCTATGTACTTTGATCACAAATTATTGTCACAGTACCTTGGTGTGCCATGCTTCATTAATCCACTTCGAATGATGAGCCTCGGGTTAGTTATGCAGCGATGTCCTTTTGGTACGTCATCCGGGACAGTACCTGGACCGGTGATGTGAGGTGATCTGATCAATCATCATCCTCCCTGCCAGCTATTGACATGACGTTTTGAACCATGTGACATCGGGGCCATAGGAAAAGTGGTTTCAGGCAATCCACCATCTCCCCCTATGTGTGTGTAAGAGGGCCATGCATTCCCCATCGAAACCATAGTAGTTTTCCCCAGTCTGCCTTCGCGATGTTAAGTTCCGTGCTATTTGTTTTTCCAATGTAGGCTTCGACCGTAGATATGAGATTCTTCAATATCGACGGCCCACTGAGCTACTCCCTTCCCACTTCTTCTACATTCCTTCATACACCGCGGAATATAGCTGAGCGCCCTGAACTATCGTGCCTCTACTGTAGTATAGCGTCTCGCTAAACTTCAAAAGTTTTTAGATCCCAATAAAAATTGTTAGGGTGATAACAAGATGGACAACAAAAGAATACAATGGGATGCATGTAGCTTAGTTCAATCATATAAATAAAAAGGAGAAAGATATAGTGAGTGAATTTAACACCAGGTTCAACAGATTATACACTCATATTATGACATATTTGCGTCCTACCACTACAGTAGTTTGTCTCCTCTATGCGAATGCATTTGATGGGAAATTACTCTTTACTCTAAAGGATAATAAGCCCACTACTTTGGAACAAGCTAAAGAGTACAATGAAGAGATTGAAGAAAATATCCTTGACTCAAAATTTTATCCTTTTCAATATCCTCATGTCAAGGCATAAGAAAAGACTAAGGCTTCTAGTAGCAGTGCTCTTGATCTAGTTTCCCTCTTGACTCATAATGTAGATTAGATGAGTACTCAATTTGTCCAAGCACAGAATCAAATCATGGGACGATTAACTACTATGGAGAGAAATCAATCTGCCCCTAGACCTCAATTTACTAGACAACAGAGAGATGCCAAAGGTTGGAAACCAAGGCCTCAACAAGAGGAAAAATCCCCTGACACTTTGAAACTAGTTGGAATGGTTGACACAGAACAAACACCATGGTGTTCTTTGTGCCAAGAAACTCACCGAGAGGATGAGTGTCCTTGACAAGATGAATATTTTTTTGACAATGTGAACTTCATGGATATGATTTGTGACTTCCAAGAGAAAGAAGTCACACAGGAACATATCGACAAAGCCAAAATATGGGGGGAAAGAGAGGGGAGACTCCAAGCCTTGAATCAGTTGACAGATGATCAGAGGAAGGAACTAGGGAAGATGGAATATTTGACATACACCAAAATAAATAAAGCTTCAGCCCCTCCATCACAACCTACCACTCCTCCTCCATCTACAAAGAATGTGGTCTCACCACTTCCACCTCTAGTGCATTAGTTTCTTCCAAAGCCAGCCCCAACCTATGAGATTCATTTGAAAATAGATGTTGTAGCCATGTTTGGGAAGTTAAATATGACGGTTCTTGTGACAGAAATGTGCAAAATCCCTTGTGTAAGAAGGGAAGTCTTGAATTTATTACAAGTATCGACTAAGAAGGAAGGTCCTCCAATCATTTTGAACACCATGTATCTTGATCGAAAAAAGGACAACAATCCTCCTTTCTACCTTTCATTGGGTATGAATGGCCTCCACGTGAACAACTGTATGATAGATTTTGGGGCCTTCGCAAATGTCATGTCATTGAATGAAATGGAACAACTTGGCTTGAAGATGACTAGACCCTATGGAAATGTGTGTGGCATTGACTCTAAAAGGGTCAAGGTTTATGGGTTATGTGAGAACGTTGAGGCCTTTTTGATTGATTTTCTGCATATCATCCTCCTTATGAATATAGTAGTGACTAATGTCCCAGATGCTTAGGGGATGTTCTTATTGAGGATTTGTTCTGCTACCCTTGGGGATTTCCTTATCATGGATATCACCCATGCACACATTCCCATGGGAGATGGCACTTTTGAGTTACTATACAGTCAAGAGTGAGCCAACAAGCATGTGATGGATCCCAACAGTCCTGACTATCCAAGTGAGGATGAGTTTGATGAAGTTCCATACACCATTGAGTATGATCCATGGGACTTACCTTTCATGCAGGAGGACTGCATAGACATGCTCCTCCCAAGGATGGATGAATACAAAGAAAAACTTTCAAAGTTTCAAGGGAAAGAGCCAGGGTGTATCCAAATATTGAAGAAAGAAGATAAAGAATGCGAAGAAGCCATGAAAAATGCAATCAACGTAGGACTTCCTTCCTATCCATACATTGATAATATACCTTACATCAACTACAGTGAAGTAAGTCTTGTTTTCATGTGGGACAAGAAGAAGGGAAAGCCAAAACATGACTAGAAGGATGACAACTTATGGATTTTCCCTTAAATCATCAAGAAGAAGTCTGAGAAAGAGAAGTATTATTTGAAAAATTTGTATGGGAGAAAGATGCCATTGCTAGTGGATGGGTCTCTTCTCCAGCCCTATGTTCAAATCACTTGACTTTTTCAGGGCCCAGGGCCCAGGTAAGTAGGTAGGTCATCTTTCTTTCCTTGCATTTGCATCTCAATTTCTCATGATAGTTTATATGCATTTCATATTTCATTTTTCTCTACTTGCATATTGATTTCATGTTTAGTTTAGAAGCTTTTGAAAAAATGCTAAAATTTACTTTTCTAGATTAGTTTCATTTTTGGTTTTCATGTATATAGATGAAGGGTGATAGAACCACCCTATATTTAACTGTGTGATGTTTTAGTGTAGGCATAGGTCTACCAGAATATGTTATGTTTCTCATGCACTCTATGGCGAGAACATGTCCCCAAGTAGGAGCCAGATGTTATCCCCAACTCCTAGGGATAACTAACAAGATGATGTCTTGAGGCCCTCATGTTGCAGACATGGAGTATTGAGAGATAGATTGACCAACAATGTCCACTTGCACAGACCGAGACCCACCTCACCACCACATCTCTAGGTTCATCATGACAGTATCCACCACACCAGTTGGGCTCCGAAATACATTGGGTCTTGCTCCTTGAGGAAAGATTCACCCAATAGGTCGTTTTTTCAACCCTCCCATACCTAAACTTGGAAAATTGCATAGGGTCTTTGAGCATTAGTTTATTTTTATGAGGTGGTTTGGATTTACTTTCTTAGATGGATCTTTTATTGATTTAATTTACTCATCATGATTCTTTGACTTAAGATCCTTTGAGGGCATATACATTTGTCTTTGCAGGACCCAGCTGGTGGAAATTTTTGGAGGAACAAGCCTAGCTTGGGATTCCATGGGGGTTGAAGCCCAGAGGTCGGATTCCAAGGCCCCACATGATGTATCATGAAGACATGCCTTTGGAGGCTTAGAAGACATCATGGATGACCTAACCTAGCCCCTACTAACCAAACCATTTTCCTAAGAAGAACAAAACCTCAAACTTAGGGATTGACGTCATAGTAGGGCTAGGGTTTGGTGGTGGTTGAGAACACTTGGCACATTTTGAAGGAAGGAAGCCATGGATCATGGAGAAGAGGCTTGGATCGAGGACATGTGGCCTTTGGAGGTCGATCTCATCAATCTCCTACTCCAACGACTTGCAAAAAAGTGCCAAAACATCACCCTAGAGGGGTGACGTCTTACTTAGGGTTTTGCTTATGTGAAAATTGTGTATTAAAAAAGTAACATTTTATGTAAAGGGGAAATATTAGGGCTATTGACCCGTTATCTTGTGTTTTACCCTAATTTATGTGGACAAACATTTTGTTAGAAGATTTATATAAATAGAGGTCACCTCTAATTCATTTTCATCATAGCTCTCCCATTGTGAGAAGCCTACCTAGCTAAAATTTGCGCCCTCTTTGGGAAATATCTATCTCTTGTTCTCTTGTTATGATTTCTCTTGGTTATTGGTGGAACAAGTAGTGTGCTACCTCTCATGGAGCTAGTTTCTTGCATTTGTGGTGGATTAATCTTGGTAAAAAAAGAGGTTTATCTTGTCATTACTTGGACTAGGTAAGGATTCTATCTTGTTTTTTCTTCATCACTTGGCTACAAGTTTGATTTTCTATACTTCTTGATGAGTATAAGGGTTTACAAACCCACCATATCTATCATTTTTGTCTTGAAAAAAAAAATTGCTTGAAGTTTTACTAGGATAAGTAAAACGATTTACATCCTCGTAGTACTTCTTAGTTAGCCTTGCTTGCCTTGGGGAGTAAAAGGGATTACACCCCCAAGGAGATAGCATTGATACCTCTTTTATTTTTTTGACTACATAACCCAATAGCTAAAGGCACTAAATCTAATTGCATTGGGGAAATAAAGTCTTTCATTGGTTAACGTGAAAACTTGAGATTTTGAGATTGTCTAAATTGGAATCAATTATATGCTTTATGTGCTTGGTTGAACCACTAGGGAATACCATTTTTCTAAGTTCTTCTTTATGTTTTCATAACACTTTATCTACATCCATTAGGGCTCCAGAAAACCTAATACAACTTTCTTAATAACTCACAAATCAACCATCAAGAGTTGCTAAAAATTTGCCCCTATCCTCTACTAGTCTCAGTGCACTTTTTGGGTGGATTGTTAGAAAGTTTTGGTGGTTGATATATTTTATGTAAAAAATTGTATGCTACATCCATAAGGATAAAATTATATCTCTGCAATACTAATTTCTTATGGCCTTGTTTCAAGCTAAAGTCCCGCTCTTTCATACTCAAGTTAAATTAGTCATTACTAGCTTGTCTCTTGCAATCTTAACTAGACTTTTAGAAACTTTATTTGTAGATATTATTATCATTTTTTTGAAGATATATATTACTGTTTATTGCTACAATTAGGGACAACAATATTAACTTTCTTTTCCAACATATTATTGGGATTGTATCTTCATTTTCCTTGTGTCTCAGGCAGGTACAATCACTACTTGACATGTCTACTACTTTGCGACATATCTTCTACTATCTATGAGACTCTTTTCAAGCCCTTATTACATTCCATCATTGACCTATAGGGGGACTCCTTTTCATCTCTTCATCTTCCATATATTTTCCCCCAGGGTCACCGAGATTCTCCCCTTGAGATGATTACTTCATCTCTAAAGTGATGGGAATAACTATCTAAGGTGACAGTGCGTAGGTGTTCTCTTAGTTGTCGCCATTTTGTGGTTGGCTTGGGCTTTTCCCAACCTACAATTTGTTCAATAATAGTAACACACAGGAATCATGCAGCTCATGAATAATTAATTAGGGTCGAACCCTTTAATATCATATGTCACCTTTAAATCATATCGATCAAACTAAATTGCATGTTCATCAATGTTTACAACATTATTTAATGTTATTTCACCAATTCTCCATGGCAAGGGAATAAATTGATTTTTCCTCCTTTCATGAAAGAAATGAGCCCAAAATATGTGTTTTCTGCAAACTTAAATTACAAATATCTTGTTTGGTACATAGTATGGGAGGTAAGTGGGCCTTTCTTTACAACAATAAATCTTGATAATGCTAAAATGTTACAATGCTTTGAACTTTCCTTTTTTATCCAGAAATGTTGATATTTCTAAAGAAAGTATTAACTCTGTGGTTCCAAATATGAGTTTCTTAAAAAAGAAACAAATGAATTGTGTGCTTTATAAAAATGATACAGGGCCTTTTTCTTCCATAAGGTAGGGTACCATGTATGAACTGGGTCAATTTTGCAATTGAGTTGTTTGGAAAAACGATGTCCTTTGAAAACATGATAGTATGTAATAGAAAAGATTAAGTACAAAGACATGTAAAACTTCTTACTCTTTCTAAAATTTTCCAGTTGAAAAGATAGTTCACCAGAAATAATCTTCACCCAATCAAAAATTGCCTTCTCCTGAATAGAAAAATATAGAATGGATAGAACCAAATGAGGGATGATAGCAATCGATTCTTTCCCAGCTACCCTGGAAAAGAGCCAATCCATTTCTTGGTAGGGTTTTTTAACTGACTGAACAAATGACTAACAAATCTTCTTGCATCAGTGTCAGGTCTTCACGATATTCTTGCAAAAGCTCGAGTCCACCATTCCTTGCCTTCAAGAAATATTTGGCTACATCCCCCTTGAAATTCATAGTTTGTTCTAGAAGTTTGAACATTCTTTTGAAGACCGAAGGAGATAAAGAAATTGGAGATTCTCCCTGAAGTCGAATAATCCTATGGTTCTTATCAAACTTATCTATGCACCAAGAAATCAATTCTTTGCAGACGAGAACCTTTGGAACACAACCTGTTGAAGCAATCCTAGAGGTGAAAATTTGATTGGAGTTTATTTCTTGAGGCTTCAATGACGAGTAATATTTTTATGTTCTTGACCACTTGAATGTAATACGCATGTTTCCCCCAGCTTTTAAATATAACTATAACTAGCCAAGAGACTACAGAAGACTAAATATGTGTGAATGCTTGATTTGATGAACCTTTGTATAAAAGGGTCAATGTGTGAATTTTATGTTATTAATAGAAATTTGATATGTGTTGCACAATTGCTGAAAGGGGGGAAGTTTTCCAAGATAGACCATGGGTTTTATGAGAGGGATGGTGAGGGGAAACCAAGAATGGTTGAGATGACCCTCATCAGACCAGTACCTATTGAGTGTAATTTCTCAATAGTCCTATGATCCAGAAATGAATTACCAGTCAGGATGGTAGTTGGAAGGCCATCCTCAAGAGTTAATGAGGAGATGAGGTAGGGTACCCATTTGTAAGTCTTACATTGTTGACCACGAATTGGGATTTGGAACCATGAAACCTTGTTGAGGAAGGAAAGAAAGGAGGCAATTCGGGGGATAGAGACAGATCTATGAGATAGAAGAGTAGAGAGAACAATATCGAGAGGAGAAACATGTTTTCGACTCTGGAATAGAGAGAAAAATATGAGAATCAAGCTCATTTTTGGCTGAAAGAAGCCATGTGAATGGTTTCGCTACAAGATGATAAATGAGGCCGACGAGTGACTAAGGGAGTGCTCATGCAGACCTCCTTGCTTGAAATAGAGAAAATCGTTTTCCAATTTCCTGTGGGAGGAGGAGAGTAACCTTTGTCCCTGACTGTCATGGAGAAAGGAGGAAGAATCTCTCTTAGAGCATCATGGTCTATCTCAAGGGTGACTAGTGGTAAATATGTAAGGAATGGTTGTGCCTATGGTTGGGAGTAAACATGCATCCCTTCCAACAGTCGCTTCGCATTCTCCATTTCTGATAAGTATTATCATACTCTGTGTATATATATTGGATGTGATGATGAATGTCTATGTTTATGGTTAAGTATTTCAGTATTCGAACAATTATTAGAAATGCTATTTTTATTTTGTAAATTTCTATATCCATATAGTCTTTGATTTATCTCAGTGTAACTGTTAGAGAGTTTTGGGATGTGAATCTGCAGGAGAGTCTGGGTAGGATTGAATGAAATGTCTAAGTCCTGCCAACCCCTTTGAATTCACCTTAGTAGGAATTCCAAGTTCATCTATGTGGGAGAAGGATGTTTTCCTTCTGACTATCCACCCATCTAACCAAGGGCTCATGCCCATGTCCTTAACCCATTTGTTTAAAAAAGGATTAGTGCTTAGCCCCCAAGAATTTCCAACGGACCCATATGACCAGGGTCTGGGAACTGTGCGTTAGTCTGAAAGGAGCTCCCAACGTAAAGGATGGTGAAACATCAGGAGTTGGGGGATATCTCCCATAATAGAGAGAAAGAATGAAATGAAAGGAGGGTGGTGGAAACCCCTCCAGATTTGGACGAAATTGTAAGAAGCTTCATGGAATAATTACAGAGTTATAAGGTTGACAATGAAAGGTTGATCAAGGAGCAGGAAAAACAAAATAAAATTAATACAGTCCTACTACAAATTCTATTAGGTATACAAAGGCAAATGCAACATGGTCTAGCTTCTAGTCATGTGGACAGGCATCATACTAAGAAAAATCCAAGTCCACCTGAGATACAAAAGCATGGTCCTGAAAGTGGCCACACTAGGAGGAGCACCTCAAAGAAGGCCCAACATGGATCCAAGAGACATTCAATGGAATATTCCTCTGGTGAGGACACTATTCTAATGGAAAAACTAGTTCTCATTCCCAGACGAGAAGAAAGAAAAGGAAACAATCCAATATTCATGACCCTGAAGAATTCAAGAAATCCAAACCACCCACCTTCGATGGAGAGATTAAGAAGGGGGAAGAAGAAGAAGTTTGGCTACTTGACTTGAAGAAGTATTTCATAGTCCATGACTACTCGGAAAACTTAAAGGCTCGGACAACCATTTTCAACTTGAATGGGAAAGCTTCCATTTGGTGGGAGGGCCTTAGGAATGTGAAAGGAATCCATGAGAAGGACTTGTAATGGAAACAATTTGAGAAATACTTCAAGAATAAGTACCTTCCATAAAAGTACATTGATGGAAATACCAAGGAGTTCTATGAACTCAAGCTGGGACAACTCACCATAGATGAATATATCAACAAATTCCTTGAGTTGATGAGGTATGTGACCTATATAAACGTTGAAAAAGTAAAGATGCAACGATTTATTTGCAGATTACCTTAGTCCTATCGGGACAGAATTGAGTTTAATGAGCCAAAGACTTTAGAAGATACTCTTCGAAAAGCGAGGTATTGCTATGAGCAATTCAAGAATAAGACAGAACCCCATGAGGATTGGAAAAAGAAAAACAATTCGAGATTTAAGAAGAAGGGGTTTAAATCCTTAAGATTTAAGAACCATGGTAAGAGCTCTATAATGAGCCTTCCTACCAGAAGTGTGTATCAGCAAAATTTTCCATCCTAGAGTGGAAATAAAACATTCGAAGCAACTCCAAGTAAGACTGATAACACAAAGAGGGAACCCTTGAAATGTTGGGGTTGTGGAGAGAAACATTTGTCGAGGGATTGTCCGCATAGGCAGCAGAACAATGGGAGGGTCTACAAAATCCAAGAGGCTACCAGAGTCAATGATGTGGCTAGGATAATTCCACAAATTTATGAAGCATTGGATAATAAACAAGTTGACCACCAAGCTTCAGTGGTGGAGATGGAAGGTATGATTGCCAACCATCTTGTTCCCATTTTAATTGATCCCGGTTCTAATTTGAGTTATGTTTCCCCTCAAACTGTTGACAAATGTAAATTGCAAAAAGTTAAACATGTTAAATCATGGCTGGTACAACTAGCCACTGGGACCAAGAGAAAATTAACAGAGGTCATACCAGCATGCCAATTCTTTATAAGTGGCTTTCCCACCCAAGCAAACCTAAATATACTTCCTCTAGGATCTTATGACCTGTTGATTGGCATGGAATTATTGGCTGCCCACAAAAGCAAGTTAGATTGTTACGATAAAACTTTGGAGTGTGAAAATGAAGAAGGAAGAAGGGTAACCCTACAAGGGATTCAAAATCCTATCTCAGTGAGACAAATATCAGCTCTCCAAGTGAAGAAGTATTACAGAAAGGGGTTTCCCTTGTATGCAATACAAGTACTAAACTTTGTTGAGAATGAAAAACCCAGCCTAGAGGACCATCCCATATTAAGAGAATATAAATATGTATTCCTAGAAGAGGTTCCAGGTCTACCTCCAAGAAGGGATATTGAATTTTCAATAGAACTTGTACCAGGAGCAGTGCCAATGTCTAGAACACCCTAGAGAATGAGTAAACCAGAGCTAGTTGAGATCAAACTAAAGTTGAAGGAGATGTGGGAGAAAGGATACATTTGGCCTAATGTGTCTCCATGGGGAGAACTGACCTTGTTTGTGAAAAAGAAAGATGGCACACTTAGACTGTGCATAGATTATAGACAACTCAATAAGATGACCATTAAGAATAAGTATCCCTTAAAAAGGATCGATGACTTGTTTGACCAATTAAGGGGTGATACAATATTCTCCAAGATTGACTTGAGTTCTGGATACCATCGGGTACGAATTAAAGATGAAGACATCCACAAGACAACCTTTAGGACAAGATATGGTCACTATGAATTTGTGGTGGTGCCATTTGGGCTTACCAATGCACCAACCACTTTAATGTGCTTAATGAATAACGTATTTAGAAAGTTCTTGGATAGGTTTGTGTTGGTTTTCATTGATGATATCCTAATCTATTCCAAGAATAGGGAAGAACATGAAGAACATCTCAAGCTAGTAATCCAATTACTAAGAGAACATCAACTCTATGCTAATCTTAGTAAGTGTGACTTTTTTCCATAAACAAGTCCATTACTTAGGCCATATTATTTCTAAGGAAGGAGTGCTAGTTGATCCTGACAAGATTAAAGGCATCATGGATTGGCCTACCCCAAAGTATGTATATGATATTAGATCCTTTATGGGCCTAGTAGGATACTATATGAGATTCATAAAAGGATTCTCCAAGATTGGTTTCCCAATCACCTTCCTTCAAAAAAAGGGGGTTAAATTCATTTGGAAATCAGAATGTGAAGAAAATTTTCAAGAGATGAAATAGCTTCTAACCAATGCGCCTATACTGAAGATTGCAGACCCAAACAAATACTTCCTTGTGTGTACAAATGCCTACAAGGAAGGGCTCAGGGGAATCCTTATGCAAGAAGGACATGTGATTTGCTACGAATCTAGAAAATTGAATGAGCATGAAGTCAATTATGTGACCCACAATATGGAATTGGCTACCATAGTGCATGCTTTAAAAATGTGGAGGCATTACCTCTTAGGTAGAATATTTGTACTTATGACAGATCATAGTGGGTTGAGGTATTTATTTGACCAACCAAAACTCAATGTGAGACAAGCTAGGTGGATGTATCTCCTTAGTGATTTTTATTTTGAAATCAAACATATAAAAGGAAAGGAGAAAAGGGTGGTTGATGCCCTTAGTAGAAGTATGAAAGTGTTTCACTTGGGAGTTGTAAGCACCGGTGAATCAGACATCAAGGAAAGAGTCTGAAGTGCACAAGAAACATATGCATTCTTCAAGACCATGACATCATACCTAAAACAAGAGCCCACAGGGCTGAAGTACGAAGGTTATCAGATGTTTGAGGAAGGCCTGTTGACTTACAAGGGAAGATTGTATATTCCAAATTGTGATGACTTGAAGAGGTTCATAATGGATGAACTACACAAAAGACCATATATTGGTCATCATGGTTATCAGAAAATGATCACGACTACTAGGAAACTATTTTATTGGCCCAAACGAAAAATGACATTGTAACATCCCGCTCTGGCGCACTGACAAAACTTATTATTTGAGGACACTTGCTCGCAAGTGATCTGGATTTTTATGATGATGAACCACTTAACCGTGATGATGATGCGTCATGATTGATGACAGGATGTTTTACTATTCTTGTATACAGATGATATTGACTCAGTTTCATTGAGTGTGCAGGGTCTCGGACCTTGAGGATGCAGAGGCATCGGTGGAACTCCCTTGGACTCCGGATTGAGTCAGGGAGTGGTCTATTTGAGTTGTTTTCATTTACAGTGATATTGTGTGGTTTTGATGATATGCTATTGTTCTTATTATATGTTTTGATATGATCTGACATGATGGTTGATGATGCAGGTTGACGATAGCTTGCCGACCAAACTCACA
>ML776580.1:734158-754675 GCA_009831015.1 Picea engelmannii | reverse complement strand
AGTAAATCTCCAAATCTTCATCAAATCTTCAAGGGATTGAAGAGGATTCGAATTTGAGGCTTGATGGTCAAGTTTGACTTGGTTGGAGTCTTCAAATACACTTGTAAACATCATGAAACTCATCCCACTTTCATATATAAGTGGAAACATGTCATTTTCCCAATATTTAATCATAAATTCACTCAAAAACACTAAAATATATGCATTGGAAAATAATATGTCTAAAACCCATGTAATCATGAAAATGGTTTAATGTAAGGGTATGGGAAAGCGAAATATGGTTAAAAGTGAAGTGAAAATGAATTGAAAGTGAAGTGAAAGGTTGGTAAAAACATGGTACTTTGGTGACCCAACATACCCCCCAACTGAAGGTGTTGCATGTCCTCATGCAACCTTGCATTGAATTTCCTAAATTGTGTAATGGAACCTTCTTTTGTTGAAAGATATCTAAGTGGTAGTTGCTTTTTGTGGTTGGTTCTTGTGTGACAACCATAATTATTTCCTTATGTAACAACATTTCTTTTTTTTGCTTATGGTTGGTTCTTGTGTGACAACCAAAAGTATTTCCTTATGTAACAACATTTTTTTTTTTTTTTAGCTTCAACAAAGAATAGACTTGAAATTTCAATCATATGAATGCATTCAAAATGATGATTCATTAATGTGTGTATTAACCATTCAATCCTTTTAGTCTTATTCAATCATGTGTGTTGAAGTATGTCAAATGCATGGAATCCATCCTCCTCATGGTATATTTGCTTTGGAATATGTGTTTCATATGCAAATCAATGATGCATTTTAGGAAATCAATGAAGGTGCTTTATAAAAGAAACAATAATCAATTGGGAAAAACATGTTGGTCACAGCATATGAGGTTATAAAAGATGTAATATAGGATAAATGAATGGCATATGATGAATATCCCCCGCCCCCCCCACCCCAAATTGTAGATGTTTTCCATCCTTGGAAAAATTTAGAAAATAGGGAAGGACAATTGTGAATGGGAAATTTTCCAAATACATGTCTTTTAGCATTTAAGGAATTATTGATTAAAGATTGGAAAACAACATACCTTCACCTACCTAAGAATATCATTCGCTATGCATCTGAGAGATCTTTGTATGGTTGGAATCTTTTGGCTGCTACTATTGGATCATGGATCTTTGGAGTGAAAATAATCTGATCTGCTTGGGTGTATGAACATAGAATGAGATCTAAAATTGGTACATCTGTACCGTCTTATTGTTGGAACTAAGTTGTTGGTGCTGAACTCTGGAGTTGAATATTTGATTTATTGGAACACTTTTGCAAGCTGCTATGAATGTCATGGAACCATATAGTCTTCATTCATATCCACATCGTGGCATAATTCTTATCTATGTGAATAAATTTTGTTGATGTCGAACATAGAAAGAAATTGTCGGATTACCAACCATTAATGAATGTTGTTAACCGACATGAGACTACTCACCATTAATGTCAATGAGAGTCAAGATGCCCAAGTACATCTTACTAGGTATGAATAAATGTGTCGCATGTCGAGTCACCTAGAATATCTGACAAATAGGGGACATTGATGTATTCCCACTGTTTATTGGAGAAAGAACTTGCCATTAAGGCATGCAAGCCTCAAGGTATTGAAAAGGTCTCTAGTCTCAATCCCAGATGATGTGCTGATGTCGATGGGCCAAGACTTGTTAGAAGGAGGGCCATAAGGAATCCTCCATCATCTAACATGAGTACAAAGTAATGATTTAGAGGACCATAGATGAAAGATCAAGCAAACTTTATTTGGCAAAAGGAAAATGACAAGGTGGTAACTCAGCTTGGTAAGTGAGCTAAGTGACTTTATTCATGGGTTAGGGGTGAGTGAAAGTGAGGCAGGAAAATATGAAACTTGCAAAGGGGTTGAAGCCATGATCTAGTAGTGATAGGAAAATGACAAGTTTAGGATTGACTTCAACATGTTAGGCTCAAAGGAAAGAAGATGAATCATCACATAATGGCTCTAAGAGGCTTCTTTTGATAGCAATGGTATGATGGATATCGTTTGAAATATAATGATATTAACTTCTTCATGATTTCATTTGGACATTCTTTTCTCAAGAGCATGTGGTCTTTGAAAACCACTAGTGCATAAATTGGTCTTCTCCATCATCTCGGAACCTGGAAAAAAAAACTTAGCACTGACCTGCAATAAAACGTGAGTTTATCGAAGAATATAGGTGATCAATCTTTCTTCATCCGATACATACGCAAAAATTCACAAATAGTGCTTAATAGAACAAATCCAAGGAAAATAAATAAAATGAAATGAACTTTTTACCTGTCGGGAAGTGGTGCACCTTGGACTACCCGTCAGTGTTTCATTGATAACTTCTCAGTTAGATGTTCAATTTCAGTGATTCAAAAGCTAAATGATAGATTTATAGAATGTTTTTATGATCTGATGATTTAAACTATTTTTTGAAATCATGTGGCTGCAAAATCCAAGAAAAATGACCAAGTAATTTTTATCTCAAATTTCTATGATAATGACTCTATTGCATAGAGCTTGTCCATAGCTTTCCAACTCCGCTTGTTTCATGTCAAATGGACTCAGTATGAGAAAGTTATTGCGATCAAGTTTTTTTAGGAAATAGTAAAAAAAATTGCAGGGGTGCCACGTGGCATACGATTGGACTGTTACATGGCAGACAAGTGGACAAATTGGAGTTTTCCACATGGGCCAATCAGATGCTACCATGTGGCAGCCTCTTTTGGACAAAAATCACTTAAACCACCACACAAAGCACTTTGAGGAATTGAATTCATGACATGGTCTAAACAAATCAAGCACTTTACCATTATACCATATATATCACTTGATACATAGAGTAAAAATAAATTAATTTAAATTTTAACTATGTAACAAGTGGTTAAAGAATGGAGAATTAACCAATATTGCACCCACGACCTTGTTGGCAGCCAATTCGCATTTTCATACTATCTTTAGAAGCTGCCTACACCAGTGTTATGCAAACTTTGATTTCGTCGCAATCTTTCCAATAAAACCACACCATTGTTTTATATACGTTTGCACACTTACCTTGGTTCTCGTTTTCACGACTGCAAGCGTGAAAACGCTGGTTTTCGAAGTCATATTAAAAACGTTATTAGATTGTTATGATTGCTCTTGTTTATATGCTCATCGTATTTTCCAATTTATTTATCGTTACACAATTGACAAGATTCTAAGATCATTATTCTTTTGATATTCTTATTTGTTAATGAGACTTCGTTTACAAGACTGTGGGGATATTCGAGTGATTGAGTTTGTGATGCAATGGTATTCTTGTGATTGTGATTGAATCCTTGATACATTGGTGGTTTGATGTTCTTTTGTTTTTGATCAAATGCCTTGGTGAAATGGTTTCGTGAGAACGCATTAACATTATGATTGGACCTGTGGCGCAATGGTCTCATACAGCTCATAAATCTTATGATCAAAGCTTTGGTGCTATATTTGAAATGTTATTATGAACACTATGGTTTGCAAATAGTTATTAGATATTTGGTCATAATTTTTTTGGTTATGAATGTTATGGCTTTCATGTGAATAATCTATTTGATATTAGGTCAAAATCTTGGATTGTGATGTGAGTGATTTGATTTACCAAGGTGCCATGATAGCACGATAGTTTTGCATAGTTTGTCAAACCCTCACACGAATAGGCATTAACACTTGCCTTGCATCTCGGGCTACCTCCGTTTGGGAAAACCAGCAAGCATTCAGTCCTATGCCTACCCTGTCAAACCCCCTTGCCATTTACCCTATAGACCGTGTGTTCTCTCTTGTCTCTTGAAGGGCGAATTGAACCCCCATGGTGTTCTAAGTCAGTTTTGGTTTCATTTTTGCCAGAGAAGACTGCTTAAGACTGCCCCCGTAATTTCCCCCAGAGTCACGTTTGTGCGTGAGTGATTCTGGGAAAACAGATTTGAATTAAATCAAACCGTTGAAAACCCAAAACCGTTTTTAGTCTCTTTACCTTATTCGCGAGCGGTTTCCCCAGAAATCAAATTTTTACAGAGATCTAGCTCGTGTTTTTCATGTCATTTTTCAGATCCTCTCAATGGCTGAATGGAACGTATTGGGTCTATGTGCATTTGCTGAAACGTCTATAAACCTGGATCTCAAAACCTCTCTCACTCGATTCACCTTGTCCAGACTTGTGCCTCTTTCCCTCTATCAAACCCTTGATCAATCCACAGATTCATCAAGCAGTCTGTCAGCAAATTGCAAAACAACAGGCTCTGTTCTTTTAATGGAGAGGCAATCACTGCCACTGTTAGCTCGAAATTATCTTGACCAAATCGAATCATTTTATTTACTGCCCAGGTATGGTTTTTCCACATCAATTTTGTATGATTTGGTTTTTACTAGCATAATCAATTAGTTGTGTCTGCTTGAGTAGATTAAAAAAAACAATTATGTTTACTTCCAGTTACCAGAAGTGATTTCGTTTTTTCTATTTTGATTAGCAAGAGAGATTTTGTTTGCAACGATTCGTTTTCCGAAAACCAATTATAGCTATGATTTGGTCAATGCAATTTGATTATTCTCATATTAGTATAAAACGTTTGATTTTTTCTTGATTCTGTTTGGTTTTCCCGAGTTAGGGTGGTCATTTGGATTTGCTTTCAAAAGCTCTGTCTGTTTCTATTACTATTACCAAAATGATCTTGTTATGAATCATGGACAGAAGATTCGAGTGCTAAACTCAGAACACAGTTATGTTGGGATTCATATGATTTTGTATGCTGGGATTAGTATGGTCTTTCATATATTAAAGATTGGTTTGAGCAAAACAATATAATCTAGTTGATTCATAAAATGATTCTGTTAAGATTGGATTGACATATTTTGTCTCTATTTGAATTCATATGAAAGACTTGGCTAAAATCAGTCATAGTTTGTTTGAAATTAATTCAAGAAATGATTTCGATTCTGTCTACTCTAAAATGGAAATAAAAATTATGTGACAGATCGTACATATCTTGTTATCATTTGGATTGACTCAAAAACGTTTTTGTTGATTTTCAATTGTCAAAATGATCCTGTCTGTTTTGAATTAGTAATAAAAGAATGGTTTAATAGATAACATACATTCCTGTTATCATTTGATTGATTAAAATCGATTCTGTTTCCAAAATTTGCCAGGTACAGAATCGTCGGAATTAGATTTCTGCCAATTTTATCAATAAACATTATCTAAACTTCTATTTTTTTTTTTTTACTTACAGGTACCCACGAATTTCATTAACCAATGGGGCATGCTACAATAGTTTAGATACGATTTTCAGTTATTAGTCATAGGCAAAATTAGCGATTTGGGGAGATTATTCCCAGATTTTTGTAAACTGTTTTGACAATTCCCACAGGGATGTTTTACACTGTGGGAAGTCTTTAAATACTTATTATTTTTTGTAAGAAGGATCATCCTCACTTGTGGGAGAATCAGGCTATGGATTCCTAATACAAACTGAGACAGAAGTTGATGTTCTGCTACAACTTTCGCTTTCATAATATCAATTTTTTGTTTCAAGTTTATGCATGTCATTAGCAACTGATTATAGACTACTTTTGCTATCATAGTCTTTTGCAGAATGATGTGATTTAATTAATATGATCCATGTCTGATTTCTTTCAATACTTAAAAATACAACAATTACTCTATTCAATTAATGAATGACAGATTTCTCTTCTTCATCAATTGAATTATTTTGTATAAGTCTTAGCATATGGGTTTATCTAACTGTGGAGATTTATAAATTATATGATTGTTGTGATTGTTATGTCTTGTTTGTCCTGTAATCACACTTGAAGAGCATTGTAGCTATCATTTACGAGAAGCTCCTAGATAATTCGGTGTGGGTTTCCTCCCTCCGATCAGCTAAAATAGTGATCATACACAGGACAAATCTGGAGCATGTATCCAGGTCAGCTTGTAATTTATTTTCATTAATTTTTTAGTATACTATTAGAATTTTAATTAGATATATTTGTAGTTTAGATTAGTGATTTAGTTTAGTTAGTTTTTTGTCTTATTTCTGTTCATAAAATTATAAAATAAAAAAAAATATCTTTCTTTGTCTTAGGGCAGAATATAAATGAATTTTTCAGGTTTTATTTAAATCTGTAAATTGTAGATATTGTACATTTTGTGAATAAGTTATATTTCAGTTAGTAGTTAGATAGTTAATTAGTTAGAGTTAGTATAGTAGTAGTTAGTAGATTGTATATATAGAATAGTTAGATTAGTTTAGTTTGTTTTAATAATTAGTTTTAGTTTAGTTTTTTTAATAGTTAGTTTTAGTTAGATTAGTTTATTAGTTTGTTTTATTTATTCTTAGTTAGATTAGTTATTGTAGATTAGTTTTTTTTTTGTTTTGTTTTCTTAGGACCTTAGATCAGCTAACGGAGCCGCTAAACACGTCAGGGTGGTTCATCCCAAACTGCTTGGGTTATTAGACAACCCCGGACCGGTTCCACTCTCTCAGTTGACGGACGGTCAATTTCGCCCGTCAACAAATGGCGCTAGAAGGAGGGCCGACTGATAAGATGGCCTTGTAGGAGCCTTTATTTTAAATGTATTCAATTTCCCTCATGGCTCCCCAAATCACTGTGTTGGAACATGCTTTCAACTTCTCATTACCCGATGTTCCCAATGAGACAATCTCTCGCTTGTCCAAAATCACCTTTGATGGTGAAGGAAATACATCTGCTAAAGACCACCTTAACAAGTTTTGGTGCAAATGCATCAAACATGACATCTCAGATTTAGGATTTTTATGCAGCCTTTTCGCTTTTACTTTTAGAGGTCGAATCAAACAATGGTTTGAATCCTTTCCAGCATGTCACATTTTTTATTGGTTTCAATTTGCAGATGAGTTTCTAGATGCTTTTGAAATCTATAATTTTGATCAATTATGTGAAGAATTTCATACTTCGCTAATCAACGGAGATTCATCTTCAGAAGGATTTTTGACAAAAGTCTATAATATCCTCTGTAAATTTAATTTTGATGACATGTCATTGGAATTAATTATCTTCTATGATGCTTCCATCCCTTCCATCCAATCATGTTCGATCATGAATGAAGAACCAATTACAAATCCTATCACTCAACTGCAAGAAGAATCTTCTTCGCAAGAAGAGAAAAATTCTTCTGATAATGTTGAACAAGCCATGGAGGTAGAATCTATTGATCAGGCTCTTATTGACAACCAAATCGGTTTTTCCTTTGAATCATTGTATTTTCAGTCTAACACTAGTATGGAAGATGATTCGTTTCCGACTCAAGGTGAATACCCTCATTCTTGTAACTCATGCTCTAATCAACATTTAAAATCAATCATTGAAGAACACTGAAGCGACAAAAATCTTCTTAAATGTTCTAGTACTCCTATGAAACCGATTAGAGAAGAAGAGATGCAACTAGAAGAAGAAACCTTAAACCTTCATCCTCAAAATGCACCTTTTTCACAGGAAAGACTAGATGCTTGTCACATAAATTTTGAATTATCTGTCACACAAAAGATAAATCCAGATGATCATATTATGTTGAGGAATTTGTCACCAAAACAGAGTAAGAGTTTTAAAGAAGGTGAAGAGAATTGTCTTGAGAATATCGTTGTTGATTATCATAGTTCAAGAGATTCTTTTCATCTGCTTATTTCTAATTCCTTTTATTCTTTATATCCTGATCTCTTCCTAGATTCTGGTGGACTTGACATCTTACCTACAACATCCTACTCTTTTCCACCACAATCATATCCTTTCGATATGCTAAATTTTGGTGAAATCAATTCCAAACCTAACATTGACAAACTCGGATTTGATGCTTGTTCACTTTCATCACTCATATGGGAAGAGGACATATTGCGAGATGATTTTACACAGTTTCTTGTTGAAAAGGACAGTGCATTACATCTTATGGAAATCAAACATTCTAAGTTGCATATTCGTTCTTTAATTAGCTCGAATCTTAATAATTATGCTTCACACTTTGAAATGATCAATCTCATTGAAGGAAACATTCGAACCAATGATCTTATTGATTGCACGAATCCTCCTATGATGAGTTTCCCATTGATATATTCATTTCATCCAAGTCATGGTTTGCATCCTCATTCTTGTGATAGGATCTTAGGATGGCTTGAATATTCATATATGAAAAAATTTCGTAATAAAGACAAAGTTGGGCTTGCTTTCTTTTTACCTAAGTGTCTTGGAAGTAGGCGTGACATATTTCTTTTAAATCCTCCCTGTGAATAAATTAATGAGTACTTAGAGAACTGTCAGGAGGATGGGGCATTTCAGCCTTGGCTGATGGTTATTCCATTTCCTCGTGATCCTGACAAATTTTTCAAAACTACTTACACTCGCCTATGCAATTATGACCCTTATCACGACAAGATTGCACAATGGTTGGAGGATTCCTACAACAAGAATATCCGAGGATATGGTAAGATCATGCTTACTTTGTTTCTAGATGTTGATTATGAAGGTAAGCGTGATATGTTTCTGTCATTTGTTGATATATTACCATTCTTTTTAATAATGCTTGATCTTGTTTTCATTGTAGGATTAGAGTTACTCCGATGGCTACATTGGAAACATGACTTCACATAATATTCTGGTTTATTTAATAGTTAGGGTAGGTTTAGGAAAAGGTTTTCTTGTAGTTTTATTTCTCCCTATTTCTCTTTGTAATAATGCAGTCATGCACGCAAGTGGGCGCACCACGAGAACCATAATATGACTGTTGTCAGGGAAGTCCCCTTGATCTTTTTTCTCTTTACTTCTAGTTGAACGTTTATTTTCAAAAACGCAGTATCGTCATGCAAATCTTAAATGGAAAGTAAAGAGATAAATGAATCTGAATCAACCCTGGCCCAAGGTACCATGAGTATAAATGCTTTCCCATCAAATAGGATTTTTCTACTTTTCAGTTTCCCAAGGGATTTGTTGCATGAGGTTTTCAGATGCACCTTCTGTGCATATTTTTTTTTTTTTTTTTCTTGTTTGGATTTCTTTTCTTTCCAATTTTTTCTTCGCTGGTGTGTTTTGATTTCTCCCTTATGCTTACTAGTTTTTGCTTTTGGAAATACACATACCTGTGCACTGAGCTATTCAGAAAAAGACAATAGAAAATTCCTTCGCTAAAATAACTACTAAGAAAAAGGTATAAACATCAATGGTATATTTCTGAAATTTATGTTGGAAAAGTCTGTTGTTCGAAAGAAGATGACTGATTTCGATCTCTGAGTAAAGCTTGTCATGATCATCTATCATCTTTTTACGCTGTCCCTATTCCGTAAAGGAATGACTCAGAAGATGTCTCCCTGCCTTAGGAAGTTGTTTTTGTAAATAAAACATCTCTGGATCTAAATAAAGGACAGTTCTAAAAAATTCTGATGAGGTCTAAAAAAATATGTTAAAATGTCATAATTTTCAGCGTCACCCCGCTCAATCATATATCTTTAAAAAAATTAAAACAGAAAAGAGCTGTGGGAAGTGCTTATAAACCCCCCGGGATGTTGAACAGGTCTACTGGCAGCGGGTAAATGCATGCATGACACCAAGACAACTTCATCGGGGTACTAAACAGGCCTGCTGGCAGCGAAGCAATGTCGGTTATATGAAAATTTGCAAATAAGAAACCTCTTAACCTTAAAATGTCCTTTATTCTGATCCGGAACTTCTTGGCAGGATATAGATGTCAGAGTGGGTTAAATGGAAACCATGTCGAGGCTATGGACGCTTTTTGGCAGCAGTGGCTCTGTCAACAGTATTGGAGATTTTATCTTTAATATCGTGGCTCGCTTATCTTAAGACTATTATCAGTTTTTATCCTTTAAACACTACTGGAATATTTGGTTAATGATGATGTTTATAAGATTTTCTGGTTGTTGTTTTCGAGTTAAAATTTTTCTCATTATCACAATCTGAATTTGTTCTGTTGGCAGAGATAACTGCTTCTCCCAGTGTGTCGCCATTGTTGGTAGCCAATTCACATTTTCATACTGTCCTTATAAGCTGCCTACACCAGTGTTTTGCAAACTTTTATTTCGTCGCAATCTTTCCAATAAAACCACACCATTGTTTTATATACGTTTGCACACTTACCTTGGTTCTCGTTTTCACGACTGCAAGCGTGAAAACGTTGGTTTTCGAAGTCATATTAAAAATGTCATTAGATTTTTATGATCGCTCTTGTTTATATGCTCATCGTATTTTCCAATTTATTTATCGTTACACAATTGACAAGATTATAAGATCATTATTCTTTTGATATTCTTATTTGTTAATGAAAATTCGTTTACAAGACTGTGGGGATATTTGAGTGATTGAGTTTGTGATGCAATGGTATTCTTGTGATTGTGATTGAATCCTTGATACATTGGTGGTTTGATGTTCTTTTGTTTTTGATCAAATGCCTTGTTGAAATGGTTTCATGAGAACGCATTAACATTATGATTGGACCTGTTGCGCAATGGTCTCATACAACACATAAATCTTATGATCAAATCTTTGGTGCTATATTTGAAATGTTATTATGAACACTATGGTTTGCAAATAGTTATTAGATATTTGGTCATAATTTTTTTGGTTATGAATGTTATGGATTTCATGTGAATAATCTATTTGATATTGGGTCAAAATCTTGGATTGTGATATGAGTGATTTGATTTACCAAGGCGCCATGATAGCATGATAGTTTTTCATAGTTTGTCAAACCCTCACACGAATAGGAATTAACACTTGCCTTGCATCTTGGGCTACCTCTGTTTGGGAAAACAAGCAAGCATTTAGTCTTGTGCCTACCCTGTCAAACCCCCTTGCCGTTTACCCTATATACCATGTGTTCTCTCCTAGCTCCTGAAGGGCGAATTGAACCCCCACGGTGTTCAGAGTCAATTTTGTTTCATTTTTTCCAGAGAAGACTGCTTAATTCTTCCCCGTAATTGCCCCCAGAGTCACGTTTTTGCGTGAGCGATTCTGGGCAAACGAATTTGAATTAGATCAAACCATTGAAAACACGGAACCGTTTTTATCTCCTTTACCTTCATTGTGCGCGGTTTCCCCATAAATCGAGTTGTTACAGACATCTAGCTCGTGTTTTTCGGGTCATTTTTCAGATCCTTTCAATGGCTGAAGGGAACGTATTGGGTCTGTGTGCATTTGCTGAAACATCTATAAACCTAGATCTCAGAACCTCTCTCACTCGATTCACCTTGTCCAGCCTTGTGCCTCTTTCCCTCTATCAAACCCTTGATCAATCCACAGATTCATCAAGCAGTCTGTCAGCAAATTGCAAAACAACAGGCTCTGTTATTTTAATGGAGAGGCAACCACTGCCACTGTTAGCTCGAAATTATCTTGACCAAATCGAATCATTTGTTTTACTGCCCAGGTATGGTTTTGCCACATCAATTTTGTATGATTTGGTTTCGAATAGCATAATCAATTAGTTATGTCTTCTTGAGTAGATTAAAAAAAAAATTATGTTTACTTCCAGTTACCAGAAGTGATTTCGTTTTTTATATTTTGATTAGCAAGAGAGATTTCGTTTGCAACGATTCGTTTTCCTAAAGGCAATTATAGCTATGATTTGGTCAATGCAATTTGATTATTCTCAGATTAGTATAAAACGTTTTATTTTTTCTTGAGTTTGTTTGGTTTGCCTGAGTTAGGGTGGTCATTTGGATTTGCTTTCAAAAGCTCTTTCTGTTTCTATTACTATTACCAAAATGATCTTGTTATGAATCATGGACAGAATATTCGAGTGCTAAACTCAGAACATAGTTATGTTGGGATTCATATGATTCTGTATGCTGGGATTAGTATGGTCTTTCATATATTAAAGATTGGTTTGACCAAAACAATATAATCTAGTTGATTCGTAAAATGATTCTGTCAAGATTAGATTGACATATTTTGTCTCTATTTGAATTCATACGAAAGACTTGGCTAAAATCTGTCATAGTTTGTTTGAAATTAATTCAAGAAATGATTTCGATTCTGTCTGCTCTAAAATGGAAATAAAAATTATGTGACAGATCGTACATATGTTGTTATCATTTGGATTGACTCAAAAACATTTTTGTTGATTTTCAATTGTCAAAATGATCCTATCTGTTTTGAATTAGTAATAAAAGAATGGTTTAATAGATAGCATACATTCCTGTTATCATTTGATTGATTAAAATCGATTTTTTTTCCAAAATTGGCCAGCTACAGAATCGCCAAAATTAGATTTATGCCAATTTTATCAATAAACAATATCTAAACTTCTTCTTTTTTTGTCTACTTAGAGGTACCCACGAATTTCATTAACCAATGGGGCATGCAACAACAGTTTAGATACAATTTTCAGTTATTAGTCATAGGCAAAATTAACGATTTGGGGATATTATTCCCATATTTTTGTAAATTGTTTTGACAATTCCCACAGGGATGTTTTACCCTATGGGAAGTCTTTAAATACTTATTATTTTTTGTAAGAAGGATCATCCTCACTTGTGGGAGAACCAGGCTATGGATTCCTAATACAAACTGAGACAAAAGTTGATGTTCTGCTACAGCTTTCGCTTTCATAATATCATTTTTTTGTTTCAAGTTTATGCATGTCATTAGCAACTGATTATAGACTACTTTTGCTATCATAGTCTTTTGCAGAATGATGTGATTTAATTAATATGATCCATGTCTGATTTCTTTCAATACTTAAAAATACAACAATTACTCTATTCAGTTAATGAATGACAGATTTCTCTTCTTGATCAATTGAATTATTTCGTATAAGTCTTTGCATACGGGTTTATCTAACTGTGGAGATTTATAAATTATATGATTGTTGTGATTTTTATGTCTTGTTTGTCCTGTAATCACACTTGAAGAGCATTGTAGCTATTGTTTACGAGAAGCTCCTGGATAATTCGGTGCGGGTTTCCTCCCTCTGATCAGCTAAAACAGTCATCATACACAAGACAAATCTGGAGCATTTATCCAGGTCAGTGTGTAATTTATTTTCATTAATTTGTTAGTATACTATTAGCATTTTAGTTAGATATATTTGTAGTTTAGATTAGTGATTTAGTTTAGTTAGTTTTCTGTCTTATTTCTGTTCATAAAATTATAAAATCAACAAAAATATCTTTCTCTGTCTTAGGGCAGAATATAAATGAATTTTTCAGGTTTTATTTAAATCTGTAAATTGTAGATATTGTACATTTTGTCAATAAGTTATATTACAGTTAGTAGTTAGATAGTTAATTAGTTAGAGTTAGTATAGTAGTAGTTAGTAGAATGTATATATAGAATAGTTAGATTAGTTTAGTTTGTTTTAATAATTAGTTTTAGTTTAGTTTGTTTAATAGTTAGTTTTAGTTAGATTAGTTTATTAGTTAGTTTTATTTATTCTTAGTTAGATTAGTTATTGTAGATTAGTTTTTCGTTTTTTTTTGTTTTCTTAGGACCTTAGATCGGCTAATGGAGCTGCTAAACCCATCAGGGTGGTTCATCCCAAACGGCTTGGGTTATTAGACAACCCCGAACCAGTTCCACTCTCTCAATTGATGGATGGTCAATTTCGCCCGTCAACAAATGGCGCTAGAAGGAGGGCCGAATGACAAGATGGCCTTGTAGGAGCCTTTATTTTAAATGTATTCAATTTCCCTCATGGCTCCCCAAATCACTGTGTTGGAACATGCTTTCAACTTCTCATTACCTGATGTTCCCAACGAGACAGTCTCTCGCTTGTCGAAACTCACCTTTGATGGTGAAGGAAATACATATGCTAATGACCACCTTAACAAGTTTTGGTGCAAATGCATCAAACATGACATCTCAGATTTAGGGGTTTTATGTAGACTTTTCGCTTTTACTTTTAGAGGTCGAATCAAACAATGGTTTGAATCCTTTCTAGCATGTCACATTTTTTATTGGTTTCAATTTGTAGATGAGTTTCTAGATGCTTTTGAAATTTATAATTTTGATCAATTATGTGAAGAATTTCATACTTCGCTAATCAACGGAGATTCATCTTCAGAAGGCTTTTTGACAAAAGTCTATCATATCCTCTGTAAATTTAATTTCGATGACATGTCATTGGCATTAAATCTCTTCTATTATGCTTCCATCCCTTCCATCCAGTCATGTTCGATCACGAATGAAGAACCAATTGCAAATCCTATCACTCAACTGCAAGAACAATCTTCTTCGCAAGAAGAGAAAAATTCTTCCGATAATGTTGAACAAGCCAGGGGAGGTAGAATCTATTGATTGGGCTCTTATTGACAACCAAATCGGTTTTTCCTTTGAATCATTGTATTTTCAGTCTAAGACTAGTATGGAAGACGATTTGTTTCCAGCTCAAGGTGAATACCCTCATTCTTGTAACTCATGCTCTGATCAACATTTAAAATGAATCATTGAAGAACATTGAAGCGACAAAAATCTTCTTAAATGTTCTAGTACTCCTATGAAACCGATTAGAGAAGAAGAGATGCAACTAGAAGAAGAAACCTTAAACCTTCATCCTCAAAATGCACCTTGTTCACAGGAAAGACTAGATGCTTGTCACATAAATTTTGAATTATCTGTCACACAAAAGGCAAATCCAGATGATCATATTATGTTGAGGAATTCGTCACCAAAACAGAGTAAGAGTTTTAAAGAAGGTGAAGAGAATTGTCTTGAGAATACCGTTGTTGATTATCATAGTTCAAGAGATTCTTTTCATCTGCTTATTTCTAATTCCTTTTATTCTTTATATCCTGATCTCTTCCTAGATTCTGGTGGACTTGACATCTTACCTACAATATCCTACTCTTTTCCACCACAATCATATCCTTTCGATATGCTAAATTTTGGTGAAATCAATTCCAAACCTAACATTGACAAACTCGGATTTGATGCTTGTTCACTTTCATCACTCATATGGGAAGAGGACATATTGCAAGATGATTTTACACAATTTCTTGTTGAAAAGGACAGTGCATTACATCTTATGGAAATCAAACATTCTAAATTGCATATTCGTTCTTTAATTAGCTCAAATCTTAATAATTATGCTTCACACTTTGAAATGATCAATCTCATTGAAGGAAACATTCAAACCAATGATCTTATTGATTGCACGAATCCTCCTATGATGAGTTTCCCATTGATATATTCATTTCATCAAAGTCATGGTTTGCATCCTCATTCTTGTGATAGGATCTTAGGATGGCTTGAATATTCATATATGAAATTTTTTTGTAATAAAGACAAAGTTGGGCTTGCTTTCTTTTTACCTAAGTGTCTTGGAAGTAGGTGTGACATATTTCTTTTAAATCCTCCCTGTGAAGAAATTAATGAGTACTTAGAGAACTATCAGGAGGATGGGGCATTTCAACCTCAGCTGATGGTTATTCCATTTCCTCGTGATCCTGACAAATTTTTCAAAACTACTTACACTTGCCGATGCCATTATGACCCTTATCTCGACAAGATTGCGCAATGGTTGGAGGATTCGTACAACAAGAATATCCGAGGAAATGGTAAGATCATCCTTACTTTGTTTCTATATGTTGATTATGAAGGTATGCGTGATATGTTTCTGTCATTTGTTGATATATTACCATTCTTTTTAATAATGCTTGATCTTGTTTTCATTGCAGGATTAGAGTTACTTTGATGGCTACATTGGAAACATGACTTCACGTAGTATTCTGGTTTATTTAATAGTTAGGGTAGGTTTAGGAATAGGTTTTCTTGTAGTTTTATTTCTCACTATTTCTCTTTGTAATAATGAAGTCATGCACACAAGTGGGCGCACCACGAGAACCATAATATGATTGTTGTCAGGGAAGTCCCCTTGATCTTTTTTCTCTTCACTTCTAGTTGAACGTTTATTTTCAAAAACGCAGTATCGTCATGCAAATCTTAAATGGAAAGTAAAGAGATAAATGAATCTGAATCAACCCTGACCCAAGGTACCATGAGTAGAACTGCTTTCCCATCAAATAGGAGTTTTCTACTTTTCAGTTTCCTAAGGGATTTGTTGCATGAGGTTTTCAGATGCACCTTCTGTGCATATTTGTTTTTATTGTTTTTCTTGTTTGGATTTCTTTGCTTTCCAATTTTTTCTTCGCTGGTGTGTTTTGATTTCTCCCTTATGCTTACTAGTTTTTGCTTTTGGAAATACAGATATCTGTGCACTGAGCTATTCAGACAAAGACAATAGAAAATTCCTTCGCTAAAATAACTGCTAAGAAAAAGGTATAAACATCAATGGTATATTTCTGAAATTTATGTTGGAAAAGTCTGTTTTTCGAAAGAAGATGACTGATTTCGATCTCTGAGTAAAGCTTGTCATGATCATCTATTATCTTTTTACGCTGCCCCTATTCCGTAAAGGAATGACTCAGAAGATGTCTCCCTACCTTAGGAAGTTGTTTTTGTAAATAAAACATCTCTGGATCTAAATAAATGACAGTTCTAAAAAATTCTGATGAGATCTAAAAAAATATGTTAAAATGTAATCATTTTCAGCATCACCCCGCTCAATCATATATCTTTAAAAAAATTAAAATAGAAAAGAGTTGTGGGATGTGCTTGTAAACCCGTCGGGATGCTGAACAGGTCTGCTGGCAGCAGGTAAATGCATGCATGACGCCAAGACAACTTCATCGGGGTACTGAACAGGCCTGCTGGCAGCGAGGCAATGTCGGGTATATGAAAATTTGCAAATAAGAAACCTCTTAACCTTGAAATGTCCTTTATTCTGATCCAGAACTTCTTGGCAGGATACAAATGTCAGAGTGGGTTAAATGGCAACCCTGTCGAGGCTATGGACGCCTGATGGAAGCAATGGCTCTGTCAACAGTATTGGAGATTTTATCTTCAATATCGTGGCTCGCTTATCTTAAGACTATTATCAGTTTTCATCCTTTAAACACTACTGGAATATTTGGTTAATGATGATGTTTATAAGATTTTCTGGTTGTTGTTTTCGAGTAAGAAATTTCTCATTATCACAATCTGAATTTGTTCTGTTGGCAGAGATAACTGCTTCTCCCAGTGTGTCACCATTATTGGCAGCCAATTCACATTTTCATACTGTCCATATAAGCTGCCTACACCAGTTTTATATACGTTTGCACACTTACCTTGGTTCTCGTTTTCACGACTGCAAGCGTGAAAACGCTGGTTTTTGAAGTCATATTAAAAACATCATTAGATTGTTATGATCGCTCTTGTTTATATGCTCATCGTATTTTCCAATTTATTTATCGTTACACAATTGACAAGATTCTAAGATCATTATTCTTTTGATATTCTTATTTGTTAATGAGACTTCATTTACAAGACTGTGGGGATATTCGAGTGATTGAGTTTGTGATGCAATGGTATTCTTGTGATTGTGATTGAATCCTTGATACATTGGTGGTTTGATGTTCTTTTGTTTTTGATCAAATGCCTTGGTGAAATGGTTTCATGAGAATGCATTAACATTATGATTGGACCTGTGGCGCAATGGTCTCATACAGCGCATAAATCTTATGATCAAAGCTTTGGTGCTATATTTGAAATGTTATTATGAACACTATGGTTTGCAAATAGTTATTAGATATTTGGTCATAATATTTTTGGTTATGAATGTGATGGCTTTCATGTGAATAATCTATTTGATATTGGGTCAAAATCTTGGATTGTGATGTGAGTGATTTGATTTACCAAGGTGCCATGATAGCACGATAGTTTTTGATAGTTTGTCAAACCCTCACACGAATAGGCATTAACACTTGCCTTGCATCTCAGGCTACCTCCGTTTGGGAAAACCAGCAAGCATTCAGTCCTGTGCATACCCTGTCAAACCCCCTTGCCGTTTTTCCTATAGACCATGTGTTCTCTCCTAGCTCCTGAAGGGCGAATTGAACCCCCATAGTGTTCAGAGTCAGTTTTGGTTTCATTTTTGCCAGAGAAGACTTCTTAAGACTGCCCCCGTAATTTCCCCCAGAGTCACGTTTTTGCGTGAGCGACTCTGGGCAAACAGATTTGAATTAGATCAAACTGTTGAAAACCCAAAATTGTTTTTATCCCCTTTACCTTTTGCATGGGCATTTTCCCCAGAAATCGAGTTGTTAAAGAGATCTATCTCATGTTTTTCAGGTCATTTTTCAAATCCTCTCAATGGTTGAAGGGAACGTATTGGGTCTGTGTGCATTTGCTGAAATGTCTATAAACCTAGATCTCAGAACCTCTCTCACTCGGTTCACCTTGTCCAACCTTGTGCCTATTTCCCTCTATCAAACCCTTGATCAATCCACAGATTCATCAAGCAGTCTATCAACAAATTGCAAAACAACAGGCTCTGTTCTTTTAATGGAGAGGCAACCACTACAACTGTTAGCTCAAAATTATCTTGACCAAATCAAATCATTTGTTTTACTGCCCAAGTATGGTTTTTCCACATCAATTTTGTATGATTTGGTTTCGACTATCATAATCAATTAGTTATGTCTGCTTGAGTAGATTAAAAAAAAAATTTATGTTTACTTCCAGTTACCAGAAGTGATTTCATTTTTTTCTATTTTGATTAGCAAGAGAGATTTCGTTTGCAACGATTCATTTTCCTAAAACCAATTATAGCTATGATTTGGTCAACAAAATTTGATTATTCTCAGATTAGTATAAAACGTTTGATTTTTTCTTGATTCTGTTTGGTTTGCCTGAGTTAGGGTGGTCATTTGGATTTTCTTTCAAAATCTCTGTCTATTTCTATTACTATTACCAAAATGATCTTGTTATGAATCATGGACAGAAGATTCGAGTGCTAAACTCAGAAAACAGTTATGTTGGGATTCATATGATTCTGTATGATGGGATTAGTATGGTCTTTCATATATTAAAGATTGGTTTGACCAAAACAATATAATCTAGTTGATTCATAAAATGATTCTGTTAAGATTGGATTGACATATTTTGTCTCTATTTGAATTCATATGAAATACTTGGCTAAAATCGGTCATAGTTTGTTTGAAATTAATTCAAGAAATGATTTCGATTCTTTCTGCTCTGAAATGGAAATAAAAATTATGTGACAGATCGTACATATCTTGTTATCATTTGGATTGACTCAAAAATGTTTTTGTTGATTTTCAATTGTTAAAATGATCCTGTCTATTTTGAATTAGTAATAAAAGAATGGTTTAATAGATAGCATGCGTTCTCGTTATCATTTGATTGATTAAAATCGATTCTGTTTCCAAAATTGGCCAGCTACAGAATCGCCAGAATTAGATTTCTGCCAATTTTATCAATAAACATTATCTAAACTTCTATTTTTTTGTCTACTTATAGGCACCCATGAATTTCATTAACCAATGGGGCATGCTATACCAGTTTAGATATGATTTTCAGTTATTAGTCATAGGCAAAATTAGCGATTTGGGGAGATTATTCCTTTGTAAACCATTTTGACAATTCCCACAGGGATGTTTTACCCTGTGGGAAGTCTTTAAATACTTATTATTTTTTGTAAGAAGGATCATCCTCACTTGTGGGAGAACCAGGCTATGGATTCCTAATACAAACTGAGATAGAAGTTGATGTTCTGCTACAGCTTTCGCTTTCATAATATCAATTTTTTGTTTCAAGTTTATGCATGTCATTAGCAACTGATTATAGACTACTTTTGCTATTATAGTCTTTTGCAGAATGATGTGATTTAATTAATATGATCCATGTCTGATTTCTTTCAATACTTAAAAATACAACAATTACTCTATTCAGTTAATGAATGACAGATTTCTCTTCTTCATCAATTTAATTATTTTGTATAAGTCTTTGCATATGGGTTTATCTAATTGTGGAGATTTATAAATTATATGATTGTTGTGATTTTTATGTCTTGTTTGTCTTGTAATCACACTTGAAGAGGACTGTAGCTATCGTTTATGAGAAGCTCCTGGATAATTCGGTGTGGGTTTCCTCCCTCCGATCAGCTAAAACAATCATCATACACAGGACAAATCTGGAGCATTTATCCAGATTAGCTTGTAATTTATTTTCATTAATTTGTTAGTATACTATTAGCATTTTAGTTAGATATATTTGTAGTTTAGATTAGTGATTTAGTTTAGTTAGATTTCTGTCTTATTTATGTTCATAAAATTATAAAATCAACAAAAATATCTTCCTCTGTCTTAGGGCAGAATATAAATGAAATTTTCAGGTTTTATTTAAATCTGTAAATTGTAGATATTGTACATTTTGTGAATAAGTTATATTTCAGTTAGTAGTTAGATAGTTAATTAGTTAGAGTTAGTATAGTAGTAGTTAGTGGATAGTATATATAGAATAGTTAGATTAGCTTAGTTTGTTTTAATAATTAGTTTTAGTTTAGTTTGTTTAATAGTTAGTTTTAGTTAGATTAGTTTATTAGTTTGTTTTATTTATTCTTAGTTAGATTAGTTTTTTTTTTT
>ML776580.1:705204-716484 GCA_009831015.1 Picea engelmannii | reverse complement strand
AAAACGTTTGTGTAGAAGGAGGTCCAGGGGTCGAACCCCGTAGACTCCACAATATTTTTATAACAATATAAACCAAACAAATGGGGGACACGTGGCACCCATGGAGTGGGCCACGTGTCTCCTTATTATTCGCCTCCAACCGGACATGTGTCAACCTCTTATTTGCCATCCAGCAACTAACAAAAACTTGCCACATCACCACCATATGGCCTGTATGGTCCTGCCATGTCACCATACGGAATGTACAGACTGTATGGACAGGTACAGTCAGCATCCAAAAATTTTTCCTGTTTGGCTTGGTAGACAGATCGCAATATCTTCTCCATACGGACTCCGTTTGAGAAAGTAAATATACCGCCGGAACTAGGAAGACGAGATAGACGCAATGGCACTATTTTCGTCGCATTCCAAGCACTTTGAAAATTGAGCAAAATTTGATCCCCTGATCAAGGAGGAACTTTGTAACAAGAATGAAGTTGACTCGTGAACCCAAAACAAAACGAAAATTTTCTAAGTGTAGAAAATAAATATACAAAAGAGTTTTAAAGTGACTTAGAGCATTTGAGGGTCAACAAGGACTTGCCTTAGTTTTGAGGATTGTGTGAACAGGCATATTGCAACATGAAGAAATCTCTTGGGCATGTGAATTTCTCTTTCTTTGGGAAGCATGGTTGAGGGTGAATCCTGACCATTCCAAGGCATAGAGAGGTAGACACAGCAACATGGTTGGATGATGAAGTAGTGTGGAAAAGGTTGTCTAGACATGCAATTATTGATGTAGATGGGAATTTCATATCCAAAGACACAGATGAATATGGGGAGAATTCGATAAAGGAAGCTAGACTTTTGGACTTCATCGCAAGGGTAGAGTCACAAGTGAAGAGTTGGTTAGATGTGCGGAGATCAGATGCCCGAAGATTTCCCTTGAATCTTCATAGACTTGGATGTGATCCAGACTATGTGTAGAAGATTGGCTAACTATGCCATGAGGTTGGAAATGGATTCAAGTTGTCACAATTGACTTTGTTTTGGGGTGACTTCATAGTGTATCAAGGTGCGGGGTGACCTTGCCTTGGGATGAGGTTGTCGTGCGAATGGACTGAATTGCAGAAGGAGGTGACCAAGCTCTGGGAATATTGTGCATTCTCAAGGAATGAGCATGATAGTTCAAAACTTAGAGAGTTAGTGCATGAGAGCATGACTAATAGGTCAAAGTACAGATGCGCCAGTAGGTTTGAAGTGCAACACTTAGACATTGTGGAGGATCTCCTTGATGGATATTGGAATTGGAGGGAATGAGGAAGGGGTGGACACTTTCCTTAGTCTATGTAGTTGGATGGAGTGAAAGAGAGGTAGACACAAAAGGATACGTATGAGCAAGGAGATGCACATTTGAAGAACTGAATGTGATGGTTGGACTAGCTACCCAACTAGTGTAGGACCTGAGGCTAGCATTGTGTGGAAACATGACAGAGTTGGTTGAAGTATGGATGTATCAACAAGTTCATAGGAGTTCAACAATTAGACATTCTTTTAGTTTCGATTGAGGTTGCAACAACAGTTGTGGTAGTAGCAACAACATAATATAGTGTGATCATCGCAGTAGGATAATGGCAGCTTGGACATTGCAGACAGAGTTGGGGAGGAGACATCCTTCCATTATAGAAGATAGATTAGTCGCACACAACTTTGGGTAGAGAGCAGTCTGGATGGTTGTAGTGTGAGTTGGAAACTTGGGGTTTCCACTTTGACTGAATTTGGGGTTTCTAGTTGGCACGGAACCTAGGGTTTCTAGTAGACTTAGTTTCTGTGGGGGCACAAGTTCGAGCAGAGACTTGGATACCACAGATTTTGGGGATGTTTTTGGGGACAACAATGACTTGAGGTGGGGGGGGTATGTAAGGTATTCAACTATAAGGGAACATGCACCCTCGTCCAAGTTCTCAAGGAGATGGAATTTGGGTTTGGCACCCAAGAGTCACACTAATTGGGCAAGTGGGTACCTTGGGCACACAAACACACCAAGGGGCTTGCCCAAACATGAGGCGAAGAATGGGGTAGAAGCATCCAAGAGAAGAGGCACTCCAAAGAGGTTGGGGTGCATCGACATGAAGAGCGCACCCAAGGTTGGGGTGTGTTATTCCCAAGGGATGCGAAGGTTGATGAGAGCATGAGTTAGTTTTGGTGCACTAGGTCCATGAAGGGGTGTGACACACCCAAAGGACACGATGATTCATGAAGGTGACAATTGGAGTCCATATAAAAGAACAAGGGCACACAACCAAGAAGGCATAAGGAGGAGAGAAAGATCAAATTCAATGTTCTACAACAAATTTGGATAAGGAGGGGAGATCTCCCTTAACTTGGATCCAAGCTACTCCACATGGTAGGACTAGTGTTGCATTGAGGAGATTTTGTAGGAAGAGTTGGAGCAACCTTCTTTGGGTTGAGTCTAGTAGTAGGCAGGTTGACTTTGGAGTTTGGAGGAAGTATTGTCGCAGGTCTAGGTGAGGCATGTTATGATACAGAACTGTAGGTCTATGTGAAGCCTTATGACAAAGAAGTGATAGTGAGTCTGTGGTGGGTGCACGTCTGGGGTGCACCACAGGAGTTGTAAAATTTGTTGCAACGGACAAGTATTAGAGTGACGAATATGTGTATGAGTGTTTTGGTGAGTGTTGGTAATTATAATTGCTTAATTAATTTAAACAATCAAGTGCTACATAAATTGTCAACCCAGGGAAGCCTATTTATTTCAAAGGTAACCACGCACTATATATGTTCAATTCCAAAAGCAACCTAGAGTTGTAGTAAAGGAAACTATATTAATCATACTTGCCTTGAATAAACTGAAGTTCTAGCTCACATCACAGAAAATCAACCTACTTATTGCAGAGCTTAAATAGATGATTACTCTAAAGAATCCTGGATTACATTAAAATTACAACTGCAACAGGAAAGAACAACTATTCTGTAACAAGAGAACATGACCCTATTCCCAAGCAGGAACTTCAGCACTTTATTTCTGATTAACACACTTTCATGAATTCATTAATGCATTGAAGGCTAACTATTCTAACAGAGAACAGGACCCTAATTCCTTCCCTTAAGCAGGAACCTTCAGCACCAGTCTCTGATTATCACACTCATGAAAATAATTGAAAGCTGACTACCTCTAACAGAGAACAAGACCCTAAATCCTTCCCTTAAGCAGTAACCTTCAGTACCAGTCTCTAATTAGCACACTCATGAAAATAAATGAAAGTTGACTACTTCTAACATAGAATAGGACCCTAATTTCTTCCCTTAAGCAGGAACCTTCAGTACTAGTCTCTGATTAGCACACTCATGAAAATAAATGAAAGTTGACTACTTCTAACAGAGAACAAGACCCTAATTCCTTCCCTTAAGCAAGAACCTTTAGTACCAGTCTCTGATTAGCACACTCATGAAAATAAATGAAAGCTGACTACTTCTAACAGAGAACAGGACCCTAATTCCTTCCCTTAAGCGGGAACCTTCAGTACCAGTCTCTGATTAGCACACTCATGAAAATAAATGAAAGTTGACTACTTATAACAGAGAACAAGACCCTAATTCCTTCCCTTAAGCAGGAACCTTCAGTACCAGTCTCTGATTAGCACACTTCCTCAAATTCATCACACAGGATTGCCAACTAAAACAATTAACAACTATCCAAACATGAACCATATAATCGATTAGTAAGACAGAGTTCAGTAGTGTTTCAGCAAAGAAGAATTCATTAAAGTAGTGTTTCAGCAAAACAGAAATAAATCAAGGCATCAACAGAATTCACACTAACACACTATAAAACTAACGGGTGAATCTTGTGAAGAAGGTGGGCCCTCCCTTCTCACAAGATTCCCCTGAGACAAAGAGACTAGAGAAGGATGCTCAAAACAATATTTTATTCATCTATCAATGTATCATATTACAATCTGAAAATGAAGTATGTCCTTCTCTGTGAAGCTTTCTTAGTACCAAAAACTGGAGATCCCTTCAAATGATGATTTCCTCTTATTCAAGAGGGAATCCCTTTGATACAATTGATCAAAAATTACAGATGTATATCTGAGTCCTATTCTTAGTCAGATCAACTTTCTAAACTGGAATAGGATGTCCTAGTCTCCCGCAACAGAATGTTATTACAAGTGCTGAATCAGGTGTTGTTGTTACGGCTGGAGTAACAGTTCTTTCTTGTTGTTGTTGTTGCATGTTGTTTCAGCATCGCAAATCACAGGCTGTTTCAACCACAGGATTTGCGCTCTGACTGTTTTAGCACTTCTCAGGTAGCAGCGATGGTTGATGCTTGGCTCACGGTGTGGCTGTTGTAGTCAACCTGTGTGAGTTGCTATTGAACATGAACTGTGTAACGACTTCCTTTGTGTTTTAGCATCATTGACCGTAGATTGTGTAACAACTTCCTCTTTGTTTCAGCATCATCGACCATGGGCTGTGTAACAGCTTCTTTGTTTCAGCATCATTGACCATGGACATCGTCGACCATGTGTAATAGCCTCTTCATCATCGTCGACCATGGACTGTGTAGTAGCTTCTGTGTTTCAGCATCGTTGACCATGGACTGTGTAACAGCTTCTGTGTTTCAGCATCGTCGGCCATGGATTGTGTAACAACTTCTGTGAATTGTTGTTTCAGCAACAAGCCTCAAATGATAATCTACAGTTTGAACTATTTCAGCACTTATACATTTCTAAATCAATGGTTAAGTACGAGAGTGATGTAAAATTATATGCAAAATAGATTAAACGTATAGTAAAGAGAAGAGACGTTATATACCTTTGGAAAGATAGGATAAAGTGATAATATGAGTTTAAATGTGAGTGATTAAGAGTGTAATAGTGGCAAAAAGTACGGGCAAAAAGGTACATTATGTGGTCCTAACATCCCCCCCAACTTAAAGTGTTGCATGTCCTAAGGCAACTTCACTCTGAATCAGAGTCTGAATACCGACTCTGAGCGTGTAAGTTACTCAAGAAGTAGCTGTGGGAGGTACTATCCGTTGATGCTCTAAACCCTTGGACCTATTGTAACCTTTGCCAAGCTACTATTTATGTCTTCTTAGGCAGCTTATAATGGATTTTATATCTTTCTATTGGAAACCAGAGGATAGGAAAATAAAATCGGTACCCTATCCATCTTTCAGCACATTGCTGAACAGACTAGATGTAGTTAGGTACCCTGGAGATTGCTACCGCAAGATTAGTAGGGCTAAAAGGATTGTGTTCCTGTCTTTTCTCAGTGGATTGCTGCCAGAACAAGTTATTTTCCTGGAGGGCAGCAATCTCTATAGATCTGATGAAGTGATGACAATCCTGAAGCATTGTTGATTGTAGCTGCTGAACATGTTTAGTCATACCAGGTTTCTTTAAGAACTGATAATATTTTGTGACAAAGGTGGCTGCATTCTGTGGTTCTGGTCTTATCTAGAGAAGGCGGTTATCTTCATTGTGCTTGGAAGCCAAGAAGTCATCCTGCCACAAAATTTGATTGTGGAGAAAGGAGGTGAATGCTCGAATCTGGATGTCCTCGACAAGAGGATTAAGGTTCAGCTGCCTGTTCTTGGGGATGGCCTCATTATGAAAATACGCCTCACAGAGGAGGTGTTGATCTCGAGCAGATGCTTTTGTAAAGATTTTGACAAAATCTGTTGGGTGTAGTACTGCATGGGGTCTGCCTCCTGTGATTGATTTGATCTGAAACCATGTAAGTCATTCCATAAGGAACAAGGAGTAATTGCAGGATGATTTTCTTGTGGCCAATAGCTTTTGTGCCAAGTCAAATACCAGGGCCAATCTGCCTTTCAACTCTTTGTTCTGTTTCTTAAGGGCATGAGATTCCTAGCGTGTCTGCTCTAAAGCTTCCCAATTTGAGTAGGTATGATTTATCTAGATTTGTCTGTGCTCTTGTAGGATTTTGGCCTGTGTAGCAACATACTCGTTCTTCCATCTCTGTATTACTGCTTGCTCATCCCATGGCTGAGTTTGTGTTTCAACGTTGCAAGTAGTGGGGTGAGGTAAGGTTTGAGTAGATTGTTCCACAAAAGTATGGAAAATAATCTGGCTTGGAGGGGCAGATTCCTTAATAGGTACTGTCTGTACAGCTTTGTTAACAAAAATAGGGGTTTCATTTGTTGCAATGCAGGGCTTAGTCTTAATCTTGGGAGGTCCTGATGGTTCTTGTGTTTTAGCTATAGCTAGTTCTTGTGTTTCAGTTGTAGCTGGTTCTTGTGTGACAACAGGTTCTTCTTCTTTGACTACAAAAGTTGAAGGAGTAGGGGGAGCTCCTAGCATTGGGACTTGAATTACCTTGTAGCCTGCTTGATAGTAGATATCCCCACATTGATAACACATATATTCTTTACACGGGCTCTCTGTTGTAGTCCCCTCTGACATGGTTTCTATACAAGATAGGGTGTGCAAATTAAGTTCCTTTTCATATGCTTCCTTTGCCATGGCTAGTTCTTGCTTGTATGCTTCCAGTTCAGAATTTAGAAACTCATTTTCTTCTAAAACAGAGGCCATTGTTGGTTATGGTTGAGGGGTGACTGGTTCTTGTGTAGCAGTCATAGCCGCATTAGCTGGTTTTTGTGGAGCAACTATAAGATTGGCCGCTACTTCTTGTGTTTCAACTTCTTGATGTAAGGAGAGTAATGTTACAGCACCCTGGACCTCTGATTCCTATATCTCAGTGTCAATATCAGCAACTGGTTCTTGTGTTTTAGCCGTAGCTGGTTGTTGTGTGGCAGTTATGGCTAGTTCTTATGTTTCAACCACTGAATGAGTAGTTGGTTCTTTTGTTTCAGCTACTGAATGGGTAGATGGTTCTTGTGTTTCAGCTACGGAATGGGTAGCTGGTTCTTGTGTTTCAGCTACGGAATGGGTAGTTGGTTCTTGTGTTTCAACTACGGAATGGGTAGCTGGTTCTTGTGTTTCAACTACATAATGGGTAGTTGGTTCTTGTGTTTCAGCTACTGAATTTGAAACAGATGATGTTGCAACACCCTGGGCATCTGGTTCTTGTGTTTCAGTGCCCGTGGGTGGAATAGGCAAAGATTCTGGCATTTGAGAGGTTAGAGGTGTACAGGGTATTAGTCGGATGGGTTGGGGGTCTAGGGTAGTGGAAATAATGGCTGGCCTTGTTGAGGCCCTTGTTCGTTTTCTTTGTAAGAAGGGTAGAAAGAAAGGAATTTGCTTTCGTTTACGTGGGGGTTTTTCCTCAATGATGGGGCAGGGGGAATTATCTGGTTCAGAATCATCACTAAGAATATGAAGGGCGGGAGTGGATGATTCTGATAAGGTGTGGGGTGGAATTGGTATGATAGGGGGGTTAATTGGACTGATTGGTTCTATAGGCAGACTGTTAGGTACTTCTGGAGAGTCTGGGGGGTTTTGCGGTTGCTTCTCCTAGAGGTTTTCAGGAATTTCAGCAGCTCTTTGGGGGTTTATGGGTGGGTTGTTTAGTGGAGGGTTTTGTTGGGAAAAACCCTTTTGGATAAGAAGTTGGATGAGATGGTGATGGGTGAGTGAAAGGGTGGGATCTTTAGCCTTTCTGCAGTAGTGTGCCATATTTTTAAGACAACCAAGCAAACAATAAGGAATATTCACCAGTCTATTATGTCATAAATGAGACAATAGGACGAAATCGTGTTGGTAGACTACTTGGTATCGACCTTCGAGGTGAGGTAGTGTTTGACAAATTTTGCAACTTCCAGCCATGGAGGCGGCAAGGAGCTTAGTCGGATACCCTGGCCTTTGGGTTCAATTCATTCTTCTGGCAGGAAGAAGTTCTGCTGGGCATTTCGAATGATATGTTTACGGCTGAACATGCGAATGCCATTGGTGGGGAGACCCGAAACCTGTGCTATATCCTCTTCTGTTACTGAAATTCGGACCCCTTGAATAATGGAATGGTCTTCCTGAATATTTTGAGCGAATTGTAGAACTTGTTGTTCCTCATACCCCTGGAGTCTCTGAAAATAACTAAGCCATCCTGCCTGTTGAAAAATTTGATAAGCTTCTGGATACAGTTCTAACAGGGCTATTGTGGTAGGTTCGTACCATAGAACAGAGCCTCCCATAGCTACCAGCTCGGTAAAATACGCCGTCAAAGAGTTTGAGTAACAACTTCTGTGCAGAGTGAGTTTTCCGAGTGAAGGTATGCAAATGGTGGTAAAGCACACAAAAGGATGGTAAAATAGGAATGGCGGTGGTGGATTCGTGTGAAATGATGGTATAAAAGGTTTGATATGTCCTCCCCTCCCGTCAAGTGCGGCTAATAATGATTGCACTCGAGTGGTCATAATGATTTGGAATCTTCTCATTAACTATAGATTAACTGTATTACATAAAATTTACATACCTCGCCTTACCTTATGATTCGTGCTGCAAACAAAATATAATGCCTGTCCACGATAGTTCTGCAGTGGTTGTGGCAGAGACTTTTGATTTTTTAGATGAATTGTATCAAGGATTTGTTGATTGGAAGGACAAACTATAGTATGAGAGCACAAAAAGCTTGCTGACAGATAATGTTGAAAAGTCAGTGTTTCAGCAACAGAAAAGAACGGGGCGAAACAATTGTTGGACTGTGTTGTTTCGTCGATGAGTAAATGTGAAGAACTGTTGAACAATGGTGTTTCATCAACAGGATAAACGAGGCGAAACAATTGTTGGACAGTGTTGTTTCGTCGATGAGAAAATGTGAAGAACTGTTGAACAATGGTGTTTCAACAATGGGGAGAAGTTTGTTGTCAATGGTGTTTCAGCAATAGGGGAAATGGTAAAAGGTTGTTGACAGTGGTGTTTCAGCAACAGAAAAGAACGGGGTGAAACAATTGTTGGACGGTGTTGTTTCGTCGATGAGGAGATGTGAAAAATTGCCAGACTGTAGTGTTTTGGCAATAGGGAGAAGGCAAAAGGTTGTTGGGAATGGTGTTTCAGCAATGGGGAAGTCAAAAAGTCACTGAACAATGGTGTTTCAGCAATGGGAAAGTGAAAAAGTCGCTGAATAGTGGTGTTTCAGCAATGGAAAAAATCGTCTCTTCATAAAATAGGATCACCCTTTCTTAGTAGCCTGTGCTTTGATCAGGAATTTTCAAAAATCGATTGTAACATGGTATTTCTTGACAGGGATTATTAGTAACTAAAATCTAATCTAGTACTAAAGAAATTAACTTAAAAGAATTAATTGCAATGAGGGGTAGAGGCCTCCTCTAAGAAGAGGTAATGGGAGTCTGCCATGCATGCGGCCTTAAAATCTTTTTTGGAAATAGGGTGCTGGTACAGACAGAGCCGATGACCATTTACAAGTAACGATGTTTTGGAGTCATCGATTGTGAGGAGCCTTACTGTTCCATTGGGGAAAACAATGTCTACTTCGTAAGGTCCAAGCCATCTTGTACGCAGTTTCCCTTGAAATTCTTTGAACCGAGAGTCATACAGTAGGGTCCAATTACCTTTTTGGAACTGCTTGTTCTTGATAGTTTTGTCATGCCATTTTGATCCTTGCTGTTGAATTATGGTTGTCTGTTGAATGGCATCTAGTCTTTTCTCCTCCAATTCATTAAGCTGCTGCAACCTGGCTATCTGTGCATCAGTCAAATCAAGGTTGAAATTTAAAGCAGTCCTTAAGGTTTTTATTTCAAATTCCACATGAAAGACAACACTCTTTCCATAGACTAATTCATAGGGAGAGAATCCTGTAGTGTTTCTCCAGGTAGTTCTGTAGGCCCATAATGCTTCAGGGAGCCTGTAGGACCAATCCTTTCTATTTTCCTTCACTGTTTTTGTGAGAATGGCTTCTATTACTTTGTTTGTGCTTTCCACTTGTGCATTGGCTTGCGGGTAGTATGTTGTAGTCATTCTATGATGGATATGATATTTTTGAAGGGTGTCTTTGAAACCATGAGAAGTGAAAGGAGGTCCTCCATCTGTAACTAATTCTCTTGGCACTCCAAATCTGATGAAGATGTCTTTAAATAATAAATTTATAACTGCTTCTTTGGTTTCTCTCTGGAGTGCTTTGGCTTCCACCCATTTAGTCATGCAGTTTGTGCAGACCACTATGTAAACTTTTTGATTGGATGGGGGGTTGATGGGTCCTACAAAGTCTAAGGCCCATCTTTCAAATGGTTCAAGTACTATCTGGGGGTTTAATGGCATTTAATCTCTATAATTAGGTTGGCCTACTCTTTGGCAGCTATCACAAGCCTGGACATATTTCTTTGCATCTTTGAAGAGTGAGGGCCAATAGTACCACATCCTGAGAATTTTATGTGTTGTTCTCTTATTAGCAAAATGCCCTCCACAAGGGCCATCATGACAAGCTTTTAATAGATCACAAACCTCATATTCTGTAAAGCACCTTCGGATTTCTTGATCAGGTCTTGTATGGAAAAGACACCCACTTATCCAACTATATCGAGCACTTTGATGAATGATTCTTCTTTTCTCTCGCTGGGATAGGTGTGGTGGTAACTTTCCTGCAACCAAGTAGTTAGCAATGTCTGCATACCAAGGTGAGTGAGCAAAAATTGCAAATAGATATTCACCGGGAAAGGAATCATCTACTTGGGTATCATCATCAGGTGTCAACCGAGAAAGGAAATCAACAACTATAGTTTCTTTTCCTGGTCTATATACAATTGTAATATCAAATTCTTGTAATAATAGTAACCATCTGGTGACTCTAACATTTGTGATAGGTTTGTTCATTAAGTATTTGATAGCTGAGTGATCAGTATGGACAAAAGTAGAATAGCCAGTAATGTAATGTCTAAATTTATTAATGGCGTAGATAACTGCTAAGAATTCCTTCTCAGTGACTGTATAATTGAGTTCAACATGAGTCATATTCTTGCTGATGAAATAGATAGCATACGAGAGATGATTTTATTCTTGTCCCAAGATAGCTCCTATTGCAGTATCTGAAGCATCGGAGGATATATGAAAGGGAAGTGTCCAATCAAGTCCTCTAAGAATAGGAGTTGTAGATAACTGATGTTTAAGTATATTAAATGCTTCCTCGCAAGAATTAGTCCATTTGAATTCAACATTTTTCATCAGTAACACAAACAGGGGAGAAGCTATTTTGGAAATTTTTTTGATAAATCTTTTGTAGTATCTAGCATGTCCTAGAAAACTTCTTACCTCTGTTTGGGTTTTGGGAGTAGGAAGATCCTTAATGACTTGTATCTTGGATGGGTCTACCTGAATTCCTTGAGATGAGATAAAATGTCCA
>ML776580.1:685526-705023 GCA_009831015.1 Picea engelmannii | reverse complement strand
ATGACATTTTTCTGTACTTAAGGAGAGTTGGGCTTGTATGCATCGTTTGAGTACTTTCTCAAGGTTTTGTAGTGCTTCCTGAAAAGAAACACCATAAGGAGTAAATTCATCCATAAAGATTTCCATAGAGTCATTAAGCATATAAAAAAAGATTCCTAAAACTGCTCTTTGGAAGGTCGCTGGTGCATTACATAGTCCAAATGGAAGGACTCTATAAGCAAAGGTTCCCTAAGGGCTAGTAAAAGTGGTTTTATCTTGATCTTGAGGTGCAATTTTGATCTAGTTATACCCACTGAAACCATCTAAAAATGAGAAAAATTTCTTCCCTGACAAATTATCTAACACCTGATCAATGAATGGTAATGGAAAGTGATCTTTTTGAGTGGCTTTATTTAAAGCTCTATAATCCACACATACTCTCCATTTCCCCTTTTTTTTAGGAACTATTACTAATGGGGAAACCCATTCACTGTCTGATATAGGATAAATAAACCCTGCATTGAGTAATTTTTGAAGTTCTTCTTTGAGGATTTCTCTTAAATTAGGGTTCATTCGTCGTTGAGATTGGCAGATTGGTCGACAATCTTCCTTAATATATATTCGATGAGTACATAATTCAGGAGAGATTCCTTTCATATCTGTGTAATACCATGCGAATGCTTCTTTATTTTCCAGAAGTAACTTCATTAATTGTTGCGTTTCAGCATCTGTCAGATTAGGGTTTATGTTCAGTGTTTTACTAGGTTCAATTTCTACTGGTATGCTTTTAGAGGAGATGGTGTTAGATGTTTGAGGTGGGCTTTCCAAGTCAAGGTTTTCTTGATTATCAGACTCCAATAGTGCAATTAGTTGGTTATGAGTTTCTGGAGTCACATAGGAGGGTTCGCAAATAAAATTATTAATTACTTCATCCTTGGTAGAGTCTTTCAGGCTTAGAGCTTGTTCGATAGTCAAAAGGGGTTGAGTAGGTTGATCATCAAAATCTACCCATACAGAATTATCATTATTAATCAGGGGTGTAGCATGAGGGTAGAGGGTAAGCTTTTTAGTTTCATAACCGTTTGAAATTGTCATTGATCCTGATCTACAGTTGATAAAAGCATCTGCTGTGGCTAGCCAAGGTCTACCCAAAATTAGAGGGTGGCCCCCCAAATTTGTTTTGGGTTGTAGTACCACAAAGTCAGCTGGATAATTCCAGGATTCTACAGAGATACTGAGGTCTTCAATGATTCCTTCTGGTTTAATTGTGGATCGGTCAGCCAATTCTAGGATAGTTTGGGTGTCTCTGACTTCATTTTGTAGTTGTAGCAGTTGTAAGGTTTCCAAAGTCATGATATTGATAGCGGCACCTAGGTCTACTAGAACTCGAGGGATTATCGTTTTTCCAACTTGTACTGAAACGGTAGGGTGGTCGGGATCACCATATTTAAATGGGGGAGCTTTACCTAACATCAGTGCAGACAAGTCTCCCATAACATGGACTGTAAGGGGATCCTTAATTTTCCTACCAGGCTTTTTAACACAAATGTCTCGCATCGTCCTGACATAGATTGGTATGTCTCGGAGTGCTTGCAGTAGAGGAATTTTGACATACAAATTTTGTAATTCCCCTAGAAGATTGAAGACTGGTGGCTCAGGCGTTTTAGTCAAGGCTAAACACTCAGGGAATGGTGGTTTTGCTGTTTCAGTGGCATTATTAGAGGATGATTGTACCTCATCAAGTACATCATGCCTTTTTGTTTCCTCTTTATCAGAAGAGGTAACATCAGCTATGGTAGGTTCCACTATTCTCCCAGATCGTAAATGAATATCGTTGCCTTGTGCAGGGAGAAGAGAAAGTGTTGGCTGGTTATAAATATCAATGCACTGCACAGCTTTATTATTGGGGTTAGGGTTAGGTTGTACAGGTAGCTGGGGTCTCATCATTTTATTGTTCGGTGGAGTACTTGCTGGTAAGGAGAGTGGTTGTAGGAATTGCTATTGAGGTAATTGATTTTGGAAGGGGGGTTGTTGTCCTCTCCAATTTTGATTCCATTGGTTTTGATATGGTTGTTGTTGTTGTGGAGGCCAAGGAGTCCACATTGATGGATCAACAAAGGGTGGGTTAGTTTGTTGCATGGGTGGGTAAGTTTGTTGCATGGGTGGGTAATTCATTTGATTAGGGTATTGCATTTGATTATAGGGGGGGTAACTCATTTGATTGAAAGAAGGATAATTATTCCAACGATTAGAAGATGCAAATGGCATGTTAGGATTCATACCTTGTCCCCGTGGTTGCCATTGCCTTCTTTGTGTCAACAGATAGACAGCTTCAGCTTCTTCGTCCGTTGGTTGTAATGCTACCTTGATCCCTGGTAAAGATGGACATTGTTGGGTATCATGATCTTTATCACAGATGGTGCAGATTGGCTTTTTGTCCAATGGAAATTCCCTTCGTGGGTGCTTGTCTCTGCATTGAGAACAAAAGATGGACAGGGCTGCTTCTGCTTGCTTCTTTTGAATCTGCAGGGTGTCAATTTGTGAGGAAAAAGAGCTTAACATTTCAGTTTTAAAACCTTCAAGTAAATTACCTATCTCGGCTCTTGTTTCTCCCCCACTGGCTAATTTTTGGACTCTTGAAAATGTGGTGTCCCTGCTATTTAATTTATTTCTTGAAGCTCCTCTTGAACATATTTTGCATAAATTAACAATTTCATCGTATGATTCCTTAGATATGTCTCATTTTCCAAGCATATTCAACATATCTAGACAGTCATCCCTTACTCCTTTTAATAATATAGTTTTGAGAATATCTTTACTTACATTGGGGTGACTGGATCTTTGTAGATTATACTGTAGCCTTTCTACAAATTCCTCCAGATTTTCATCCTCTTTCTGCATCATCTTAAATAGCTCCTCCCTCTTTTCTCTTGTTCGGCAATAGTCCTGGTATTTGTTCAGGAATTTTTGTTTCATTTGGTCCCAGGTTGTGATTACATGGCCTCCAAGACTCATAAACCATCTTAGTGCATTTCCTTTTAGTGTTGCTGGAAATAGCTTTAATTTTTTAGCATTGGAAACGTAATCATAACTTCTGCATAATATATCAAACTCAAAAAGGAATTCATCAGGATCTTCTGAAGACAAACCATGAAAATTAGGTAGTGCTGAGAGTGGAATGTTCTTCATGGGGGATACCCCTCTAGGAAGATCACCAATAGGAAATCCTAATGTAGAGAAATAATTTTGATCATTTACCTCTCCTTCAGGACCTGCCTGTTCTTTGTGATGCAATTCTTCATTGTACTCATCCATGTTTTCTTCTGTCTACTCCCCTGCTGCACTTTCTCCGTCCTCAATGTTTCCTGCTGGTTTTTGGACTGTCTCAGGACTCCAAACTTCTTTCCCTGTTTCAAAATTTGCTTGAAATGAAGGCTGGGAATTTTGTTTCCGAAGGTTTGGTCGTTGAGCAACAGATTCAGACTTTGATATGATCTCGTCAATGTAATTCTTTCTTCCTCCTTTTCCTTTTCCCTTGCCACCTGTAGGGTTAGTATATTTGGGGTCTCCGTGTCCTTTCATGCAATCTTTGTATATGAAAAATCAGAAGTGCTTTTGAAATCTAAAATTACCTTCCCCGGCAACGACGCCAAAATGTTGGTCACTATAATTGCTTAATTAATTTAAACAATCAAGTGCTACATAAATTGTCAACCCAGGGAAGTCTGTTTATTTCAAAGGTAACCACACACTATATATGCTCAATTCCAAAAGCAACCTAGAGTTGTAGTAAAGGAAACTATATTAATCACACTTGCCTTGAATRAAYTGAAGTYCTRRCTHRMATYACAGRAAAAKHAACCTACYTATTGYAGAGCTTAAAGAGATGATTAHTYTAAAGAATCCTRGATTACATTAAAATAACAACTGCAACAGGAAAGAACAACTATTCTGTAACCAGAGAACAKGACCCTATTCCCAAGCAGGAACTTCAACACTTTGTTTCTGATTARCACACTTTCATGAATTCATTAATGCATTGAAGGCTAACTATTCTAAYAGAGAAMAKGAYCCTAATTCCTTCCCTTAAGCAGGAACCTTCAGCACCAGTCTCTRATTAGMACACTCRTGAAAATAAATGAAAGCTGAATACTTCTAACAGAGAACATGACCCTAATTCCTTCCCTTAAGCAGGAACCTTTAGTACCAGTCTCTGATTAGCATACTCATGAAAATAAACGAAAGTTGACTAYYTCTAACAGAGAACAGGACCCTAATTCTTTCCCTTAAGTAGGAACCTTTAGTACCAGTCTCTGATTAGCATACTCATGAAAATAAACGAAAGCTGACTATTTTTAACAGAGAACGTTACCCTAATTCCTTCCCTTAAGCAGGAACCTTYAGTACCARTMTCTGATTAGCACACTCATGAAAATAAATGAAAGCTGACTACTTCTAACAGAGAACAGGACCCTAATTCCTTCCCTTAAGCAGGAACCTTCAGTACCAGTCTCTGATTAGCACACTCATGAAAATAAATGAAAGCTGACTACTTCTAACAGAGAACAAGACCCTAATTCCTTCCCTTAAGCAGGAACCTTCAGTACCAGTCTCCGATTAGCACACTTCCTCAAATTCATCACACAGGATTGCCAACTAAAATGATTAACAACTACCCAAATATGAACCATATAATCGATTAGTAAGACAGAGTTCAGTAGTGTTTCAGCAAAGCAGAATTCATTAAAGTAGTGTTTCAGCAAAACATAAATAAATCAAGGCATCAACAGAATTCACACTAACACACTATAAAACTAACGGGTGAATCTTGTGAAGAAGGTGGGCCCTCCCTTCTCACAAGATTCCCCTGAGATGAAGAGACTAGAGAAGGATGCTCAAAATAGTATTTTATTCATCTATCAATGTATCATATTACAATTTGAAAATGAAGTACGTCCTTCTCTGTGAAGCTTTCTTAGTACAAAAAACTGGAGATCCCTTCGAATGATGATTTCCTCTTATTAAAGAGGGAATCCCTTCGATACAATTGATCAAAAATTACAGATGTATATTTGAGTCCTATTCTTAGTCATATCGACTTTCTAAACCAGAATAGGATGTCCTAGTCTCCCGCAACAGAATGCTATTACAAGTGCTGAATCAGGTGTTGCTGTTACGGCTGGAGTAACAGTTCTTTCTTGTTGTTGTTGTTGCATGCTGTTTCGGCATCGCAAATCATGGGCTGTTTTAGCCACGGGATGTGCGCTCTAACTGTTTCAGCACTTCTCAGGTAGCAGCGATGGTTGATGCTTGGCTCACGGTGTGGCTATTGTAGTCAACCTGTGTGAGTTGTTGTTGACCACGGACTGTGTAACGACTTCCTTTGTGTTTTAGCATCGTTGACCGTAGACTGTGTAACAACTTTCTCTGTGTTTCAGCATCGTCGACCATGGGCTGTGTAACAGCTTCTGTGTTTCAGCATCATCGACCATGGACATCGTCGACCATGTGTAACATCCTCTTCATCGTCGACCATGGACTGTGTAGCAGCTTCTGTGTTTCAGCATCGTCGACCATGGACTGTGTAACAACTTCTGTGTTTCAGCATCGTTGACCATGGACTGTGTAACAGCTTCTGTGAATTGTTGTTTCAACAACAGGCCTCAAATGCTAATCTGCAGTTTGAACTGTTTCAGCACTTATACATTTCTAAATCAATGGTTAAGTACGAGAGTGATGTGAAATTATATGCAAAACAGATTAAACGTATAGTAAAGAGAAGAGATGTTATATACCTTTGGAAAGATAGGATAAAATGATAATATGAGTTTAAATGTGAGTGATCAAGAGTGTAATAGTGGCAAAAAGTATGGGCAAAAAGGTACATTGTGTGGTCCTAACAGTGAGGTGAGGCGAGTCGTGCAACTAAGTCAAGTGTCGTGTGACTCTGCCCAAGTTATAAGCCAAGATCATAGTGCTCATATTGTAATTTTTTCACAATAATAAGAGTTAGTTGGGTGTTAGGAACATATTGTGTCACCTGCACTATATTTGTGTGTCTCTTATTTGTTTCGCATGTTCATAGATGTATGCTTAAATGACTAAGAATTATGTTATTGGAAAATCGTATAAGTATACAAGTGAGTTGCACTAGAGTAGGAGTGTGATTTTTCCATAGCTTAGAATGAAGTATGGGTATGCTCTAGGTGAAGAGGTGTATTCTGGATGAAGTTATCCTTAGTGTTTCCAAGCATCCAAGTAAGAACCATTGCAGTGTCACAGTCCCTCAATAGTTGCATGATCACAAGATTTGGGCAGGTGATAGGTTGTTTATCCTCTATATCTTTTGTAGTATCAATTAATAGTTTATCCTCAAGAATTTTCACCTCATAAAAATGTCTAAGACAAGGTTGCCCATTATCACCATTACTCCTCCTATTAATTGTGGAAGGTGTAAGTAAAGCCATCATGGAAGAAAAGAAGACACGAGCTTTAAAAGGCATAAAGGTAAGCGGACAAATTTGACTCATCTATTATTTATTAATGGCATACTCTCATTCTATAATGGAACACTCAGGTATGCATCAAAGGTTAAAGACATCCTATATGTCTATAGTATAGCTACTAGAATGGAGAAAAATATGTTGAAAACTTCTATAAAATTCAATAGCATAGAGGAGGCTCAAGAAAGACCACTCTTAGTGGTCATTCTCTTCCAAAGGTTTGACCTACACGGAGGTATAAAGTACTTAGGTTTATCTTAAAACAAAACAATTATGGGATGAAGCATTGGATCTAGCTAATATATAAGGTTGACAAGAGAATTAATATATGGTGTCATTAGTAAAATATGTGTTGGAAGAAATTCTTGAATTTAGGCATTCATTGGCTCCTTGGGTTCAAAGTGGAAATCATGAAAAAATATATCGATCCTCTATCAATGGTAGAATGGATAAGGATTATGATAAAACCAATTAATAACATGTCTATAGTTTGGAAAGCATTAGTATTGTATTTTCCTTTGGTGGGGAACTAGCTAGCTTGAAAGGTAGGGAATGAGGACCTTGGCAAAGTGGGATTAGATCCATGGCTTTGAAGTGGAAATGACTTTAGGCTCTCTTAGGACCTGATTGAAACACTACAACAATATGGTATATTCACTTTGGCTCAAAATTCCAACTTAATAATAGGGAAGCAAGGGTGTGAATCGACACATAGAGGGTTGGGCCTGGAGGGAGACAGAAGTGAGCAATGGAAAGCATACATGGAAATATTAGTTCAAAGTCATGTAAGAATAAAAGTGGAGGAAAACATATTGGTTTGGACCAAAAATATTGAGTTGGGGGGGATATAATGCTAAATAGGGATACATAGTTGTGTTCTTGTAAACCACCAAGGTGACCCTATAGACTAGTGGTGGAAGAAACCATGGAGAAATATAACTCTATTAAAATCAAGGGTATGTATGTGGCTAGCCTTGAGAAATAATTTACTCATATTGGATGTCTTACAAAAAAGAAACTATGGTCTTTTCAAGTGGTGTTCGCTATGCAAGTAGGAAAATGAAACAATACAACACTTGTTGGTCAAATGTCCTTATACAAAAATTGTGTGAACAAAGTTGGAAGGCAATTTTAGAGTCAAAGATGGTTGGCAAGGGGAAACTGTCAAAAAATGTCTTAACTCATGAATGGAGATAAGGGATATAAAGTCATGTAGGGAACTACCCTTTTTAGTATGTCGAGGAATTTGGCTTGCACGGAGCAATATCATCTTTGAAGACAAACAAATTCCTACCTTTTAGTGCTCATCGCAGGTATGCAAAATATTTGAAGGACTAAACAAGAAGATAAAAGTATGTTCCCCGAGACAACTTAGGGACATCCACATTAACAAATGTGGAGCATGTTGTTTCTTTAATGGGGCTTGCGTGGGCCACCCAAATAAGTGTGGGGAAGGGGGTACACTATTTATCAATGACACACATTTTTCAAATTAAGGAAAGTTTGGGTGCAGTAACCAACAATTATGCTTAGCTCATGGCATTGAAACTACTCACTAAAAACAACATTCAAAAGATTCAAATTATGTGGGAATCAAAGGTGGCTATCAATTGAATGAAAAGATTGTGTTTGATAGAATGTTTGGTTTTAAATCCAATAGATGAGCCCTTGAAGATGATGAAGTATTTGACAAACTTTCTTATATGCACATTTATAGGGAACTAAATACTTCAACAAATGCATTTTCAAAGAAAGGATTACATGTGAAGGGAAGAACATGGGTGTTATTGGAATCAAAAGATGGGTTTTCTTTGATGGGGCTTACCAGGGCCACCCAACTAAGTGTGGGGAAGGGAGTACACTACTTATCAATGACACACACTTCTTTCAAATTAAGGAAATTTTGGGTGCAGTAACAAACAATTATGTTAAGCTCATGGCATTGAAAGTACCCACTGAAAACAACATTCAGAAGATTCAAATTAGGTGGGAATCAAAGGTGACTATCAATTAAATGAAAAGATTGTGTTTGATAGAACGTTTAATTTTAACTTCAATAGATAAGCACTTGAAGATGATGAAATATTCAACAAACTTTCTTATATACACATTTATAGGAAACTAAATACTTCAACAAATGCATTGTCAAAGAAAGGATTACATGTGAAGAGAAATACACGGGTGCTATTGAAATCAAAAGATGAGATCCATGTGCTAACTATAACTTCCTTAATTTATAATATTTAAATATAAAAACTTAAAAATGATTTTTCTAAATGTATAATATCATTTTATGAAGTACTTGATGTTTACTCAACATGGATTGCATCATTTTGTGAAGTACTTGATGTTTACTCAACATGGATTGCATATAAACTTGTGAAATAAAATGCAAATTTATGATTTATTTATTTTTTAAATATAAAAAATAATTTAATTAAAAAAATTTAACCTATAATGTAAAAAAATACTTAGAAATCTCATGAAGATTTTTTTATAAAAAAATACTTACAAATCTCATAAGGATTTTTTTATAAAAAAATACTTACAAATCTCATGAAGATTTATTTATTTTTTTAAATGTAGTAAACATGTACAAAATATAATTTCTCTCTATAAGGTTTTGATTTCTTCCATTATATCTTTTTATCCACACTCATGCACGTGGAAGTAGAAGTTTGAGGATTTTTTAATTTTTTAATGCAGTAAACAGGTACAAAATATAATTTCTCTCTACCTCAAAATATAGGTTTTGATTTCTTCCATTATTTTTTTAACCACACTCAACGTGGAAATTATCACATCTCATGCACTAGTTAATTTTTCACTAATAAAGCTCGTTTGATGGAACAAACAAGACCTGATATTGTTTTCCTTCAAGAAACTCGGGCTCCAGCCCAGAAAGCCAGGGATTTCTTTTTTGTTTTCGCCCTTCTTGGACCATTTGTTCAGTGAACGCCGTAGGCACCTTCGGGGGTCTCCTCGTAGCTTGGGATCCTGTTTCTCTTGATCGGACACCCTTTCTTTCTGTGGGGGGAATTCTTTTAACAGGTTTCAGCCTTAGAGACAAACGGGAACTAAATTCACTAAACGTATATGGTCCTTGCACAGCCAGGGAAGCCTTTTGGACTAAAGTAAAAGATAGTGGTATCTTGTCTGCCACTAATTTGATCTTGGCTGTAGACTTTAATTTAATTCTTGATTCGGATGAGGCCTGGGAAGCGACTCCTTCTGGCCTCATTGATCCTTTTTACAAAGACTTTTTCGCTACAAATAATCTGATTGACATAAAACCGCCTGAGCTCGTGCCCACTTGGCGCAATGGGCGCTTAGGCCAGAACGCGATTTCCAGGAGGCTGGACAGATTTATGGTTTCAGAAGATTTACTCTCTACTCTTGGTCACTACAGAAGTTGGGTTGAATCCCCTTTTTTTTAAGATCATGCCCCCCATCTTCTTTCAGCTTGACATACCGCCGAAGCTTAAAAACTGTCCCTTCAAATTCAACGGGCATTGGCTCGAACATAGTGATTTCGTGGACTTTGTTAAAGAAGTCTGGATTGATACCAGCTTCCTGTCAGAACCCAACGCTCAAAGGAAATTAGTCTGGAAACTGCAAGCACTGAAACGATAAACTAAGACTTGGCTCAAAGATAAAAAAATTAAAGGACAAAAGCAGACAAAATCTTCTAGAAACCGAAATAAAATCTCTCACAACCAGTGTCTTGGGGGAACCAAACAATCAAGTTTTAGAAACTAGTCTGAGACACATGGAACTGGAGAGAAACTCTCTACTTCGACAAGAGGAGGAAAAGTGGTGACTGCCTAACAGAGCTCTATGGCTGGCCAGTGGCGATGGCAACACTAAATTTTTTCATAATGTGGCCTCCAAAAACTAAAAACTATATTTGGTACATCAAAGGTGAAAACGATTGTTTGATTAATGATCAGGAGCTATTAAAGAAAGAAGCAGCCTCATTTTAATTTTTTTTTTACAAAGCTTCTACCCCTCCTAATACTGTTGACCATTGCAAGCTGGCCGAACTTTTCCCTCAGATGATCAATGAGGAGGACTCACTTGTCCTTTACCGTCTTGTTACTATCGAAGAACTGAAGTCAGTGTTATTCCATTTCAAAAAAGAAAAGAGCTCGGGCCCTGATGGATGGACACTCGAATTCTTCATTTTCTTCTTTGACTTGGTAGAGGAAAATCTATTAGCATTTGTTGAGGATTCAAGAAGACGGGGAACTGTCTATGGAGGCATTAAAGCTACTTTTCTGACCTTGATACCAAAGGCGAATAAACCTGTTTCCTTTGACAACTACCGGCTTATCACTCTTCGCAACCTGTGTTATAAGATTCTTTCCAAGTTCATAGCAAACCGATTGCTTCCTTTACTCTCTGGAAGGATCTCTACTGAACAATTAGGATTTCTGAAAGGCAGGGGCATCCAGGATGCCATAGGCACAGCCCATGAGTGCCTCCACAGCATCAAAAAAATACAAATTGAAAGCGCTAGTGCTAAAGTTGGACCTAAGAAAAACATATGATTGTATTGACTGAGATTTCCTCAGACTTATACTTATTCTGCACAAAATTGGTTTGGAGCCATAGATGACTAGATGGATAATGACTTGTGTCACCTCTTCATCTTTGCGGTGCTCATCAATGGAGAGGCAGCTGACTTCTTCAGGAGGGGCAGGGGAGTCAGCCAGTGATGTCCTCTATCCCCTCTTCTTTTCATTGTAGTGATGGAAGGACTCAGCCTTTTACTAAAACAAAACTTTGATGATGGTTCCCTCTCGGGGAACAAAGTTTCCAGACTGACCAGAATCCTTCATATTCTCTTTGCAGATGACGTACTCATTTTATCTAAGGCGAACCTCTCTGAATGGCAAGTAATCAACAAACTGATCATTCTCTTCTGCAAAGCTTCGGGCCTGACTGTCAATCCTCTTAAATCAACAATTCACCACGAAGGCCTCTCGGAGTCAGAACTGTCTTCCTACAAGAACTTTCTTTCATACACCTTCAGCGAACTCTCCTCGGCCTTCCGGTATCTTGATTATATTTTAAAGACAGGGACTCAGCGCGCTGCCGATCGGAATTGGCTGGTGGTAAGAATGGCAAACAAGATCAACCAATGGAGCAACAGATGGCTCTCATTGGGAGGTCGATTTATACTTCTAAAGTCGATTTTGGAAGGTCAAAACTTTTATTGGATGACCTTAGAAACCCTTCTTCGTGTAATCTTAAATAAACTCATAATTTTAATGTGTAATTTCTTATGAACTGGCCACCAGGAAGCACATCAATTCCATCTGTGCATATGGGAGATCCTCTTCAGAGCCAAAAAAACAAGGCGGCTGGGGTTTTCGCTTTCTTCCCCTTTTCAACCAGGCTTTGATCGCGTCAATGCTGTGGAGAGTGCTTAATCATCCCAGTATCTGGCAACAAGTGATTTATGATAAATATTTACACAACTTTTCAGTTATCGACTGGATGAGGCACCACTCACACCAACGCTACCCAGCATCAAAAATCTGGACTAGTCTGAGGCACGCCTTACCTGTCATTAATCATTGGACTAGTTGGCGACCAGGATCCGGATTACAAGTAAAAGTCGGCCGTGATAATATCTTGGATTTGGGGGACAGAGCACGACTCACAGAGGATCTCTTATCTGTATTAAAGCACAGGGGCATCCTCAATGTGACACAAGCTTTCGCAGGTATGAATTCTTTAACCCACACTGAGAACTGGAAGAGCCCTGGCAACCTCGGTCTAGTGGGGATTCAAGCTTTAGAATGGAACATGTACACGGCTAATCTTGGACAGGAAGGGGTTACTCTCCATCAAACAGAAAAAGACAAATTGTTGTGGAACGGAGGAGACTCTACAGGTGTAATTTAGGTCAGAAACTGCTACAAGGAGATCATATCATTACTCTCCCTCCCAAATCTTCTTGGCTGGAAACTTAAACTGTGGAAGTGGAACCTACAACTAAAGATTATACTTTTCTTGAGACTGGCAGTGGACCAAAACATTCTCACTTGGAATAACTTATTAAAAAAAGGTTGGGTGAATCCTGGTTCCTGCTACCTTTGCAGAGCAACCGCTGAAGATAACGCCATCTCTTCATCCATTACTACTTTACAAAGGCGATCTGGAATTCTGTCATTAATTTTCTAAACTTAAATTTGGAATGGAAGGGGCAAAATTTAAATGATTGCATGATAAACTGGACACAAAACTTAGCGGCTCCAAAAAAACTGCCAATCCTTCTGTGTTGGTTCGTGTAGAAGGAGCATAACAAAGCATTATTCGAAGGTAAATCTCCCTCTTCCAGTGTCGTCACGCTTAGAACTTTAAATTTGCTCTCCTACACACAAACAGAAGTCAGACCACGTTTACTAAGACTAAAGTCGATTATTCCTATCCATGGATATGCGCTGACTTTCTTGGACGGTGCTTCCATCAACGGGGAACAACCTGTGGTGTTGGGGAACTTTGAAATCTCCTAATTCCTCGGAGGTGTGATGGTTTTTTAATTGCGGAGATGATTCCAATATAAAGGTTGAATTAATTGGAGCGTGGGCAACCTTTATAATGGCAAAAGTTTTATATTTACATCATCTTCACATTTTGGGGGATTCCAAGGTTATTATTGAGTGGCTATAGTGGAAGTGCAAATTTCATGTCACCAAAATTGAAGGTTGAAAGCTTAGAATTTATGACTTACAGAAAAACTTCCAAGAAACACACTTTCAGCGTATTTACAGGGAAACAAACGAAAACACTAATAGTCTCTCCAAAATAACCTTCAAAGTCCCGAAAAGCATTTTGTTCTTTTCCACGTGGATCAATGGAATCAAAAATCCTCAACAAACTATAAATTTCTTTAAGAAAAAAATAAAATTACATTGCTAAATAATGTTTGTTTCCTTATTACTTGTTCTAAATAATGTTTCCTTATTACTTGTTCTGTCCAGAATTCTCCTTAATTTATTGGAGATTTTATTCTGGTCTGTTCCTCTTCTGTCCTAAAACCACTTTATGGCATTGTTGTGAGAGAATTTACTTTTGTTTTGACAACACTCTTTGCGTCACCAGTTTGAGACCTCTTTATTGTCAATGTAAAAAAAATTATATTTCAATATAAGCTTGAGCCAATTTTCTTTTGTAAAAGAAAAAGCTCACGCTTTCTTTATGGTATCATAAATATAAAATTATTTACATACCCATACGTTACCCAGATGACAAAGACTTAATTATATAATAAAGTTGGAAATAAATAAAACATAAAACTTTTCTTCCTTTCGAGGTTGGACTTTCAAATTTTTTAACATGTTACTTTTGGACTTCCAAAACTTTTAAAATGTTACTTTGGAGACTCAAATTCAATATTCTTGTTATTAGTGGTTGTGGTGGTCCACGTAAGCTTTTCTTTTTTAACCATTTTCTATATTTTAAGGCCATAATCAAATTAAGTGGAGTATGAGTGTTCTCCATAGAGGTTATGGTTTTATAGTAGATATATCTTGTCATTATTTTATGATCAAATAATTTTATTGGTAAAAGAAGTTAGAAATTTTTACACTTTAATATGAAAGTGAAGATGAGTTAACAATAAGATTTAAGCCATTGCAATAATATATTTGTTAAGTTTTGAATATATTACTTGTAGGAATTGAATTTATGTGGAGAGGATAATAATCATTCCTCTTAACCATTCAAACTAAATCCAATTGACACACATACATTGAGAACTAGTGTAGATTCATTTAACTCTGGATCTATCATACACTGAGAGGGATCAAGTCCCTCAAGGTGAAAAGTTTTTTTAGATTAAAAAGACCGATGTGCTTTGGGACAATTTGGTCCTAGTTAAGTCACTAGTTATTGATATATTTGGCTTGCAATTGTTGGATATACTCTTAGGTTATAGTTGTTGGATATATTATTGGGTTATAGTGACAACTATTAGGTTTGATCCTAGGCCTAGCCTAGATTACTCCATCGAGTTACCAATTCCTAAAGTTAAAAAAACATAAAAAAAACTTGAAAAAATGTTTAAAACCTAAATAGTTTTGATTTCTTTAGATTCTCTGGATACATGATAGATCCAAAATTAAGATGAATTTACATTAATTTAACCCATAAAATTTTTCTCTAACATTAATATTATTACTTAACAAATAAGTCATTATATGTGATTAATACTTGATTACATTAGACCAAGTCACTTCTCCTCAAACAATAAACCAAGAAGTAAAATAACTTGTAAATAATTTAGCAATATCATGATGTAATTTTTCATACCTTCAAAACCATTCAAATTACACATGTCAATTATATTAATCAATTTAATAACTTTAAAAACCCTCATAATACCTATATCATATAATTTTAACTCTTAAAATTTACAATTCTTAAAAAATCTTATCAAATTCCCATAAAAAAAAATCTCCAATTTAAACTACTACATTATATTAATCAATTCAATAACTTTTTTTCCTTGGAGAAAATTCGCATTAAAATTATATTGAGTATAATTTTTTAAACATCAACTGGATTGTTCAAATGGGAGCTAAATCAGAGTGCCAGCATGGCCTCACTCCACAGAAAAAATAATCTGATCATCTCCATCCCACAGAAAAAACTAAACTGATTGCTTCATTTTGAAATAGAGAAAAAACAAAATTGTTTATGATGCAATTGAGCAGTCCAATCCCATACCAATAAACATAAACAAGATGAGAGATAAAAAGAAACTAGAAGATATTCAAAGGTTGAACAGCCCGGCAATCTCCCCATCCCAGGTGTAATAAGTAAGTCTCCCCATCCTATGTGTAATAAGTAAGTCTTTCTTTTGTAGACGAAAGGGCTTGCTTTGAAAGTTTATGTCTCCAAGTTTATATGTCTCCTCATTGTATTTTCTAAAAATGTGAAGGACACTGATACCTTGGAAGGCTACCAATAGATTGTGAATTTTGATTTTTCACCCTTCGATATGAATTGAAATTTTCCTTTTGATTAAGCCACTCAATAATCACTTTAAAATCCCCAACACCTGTAAATATTGAATTTCCAATAATTTGACAATGATGAGGATGACCCACACTCCCATTAACTCCGCTTTATTATTGGATCCCTCTCCACAATTAAAAACCCATCTCTAATTATGCATATTTGTACCCTTTAATGAACCCCTACACCAATAACTTAAAAACACTCATAATATCATAATACCTAATTAACTCCGCTTTATTATTGGATCCCTCTCCACAATTAAAAACCCATCTCTAATTATGCATATTTGTACCCTTTAATGAACCCCTACACCAATAACTTAAAAACACTCATAATATCATAATACCTATATGATATAATTTTAACTCTTAAAATTTACAATTGTAAAAAAATCCTTTCAAATTCCAAAAAAAAATCTCCAATTTAGACACTACGTTAGGCCGCCCCCGCCCCGCCCCGCCCCCACCAAAAAAAATTCACAAATCATGGACCCATGTTCCTATTCTTGGACTATTTATATTAAATCATAACAGAACACACCAACTTCAATGCTGCGCTATTATTAAGGCATTTCAAAAAAACATCAACTTCAGTGCTTTGCTATTATTAATTTATTTCCAAAAGTTTTTAATATTATCTTAAAAAAGTGAAAAAAAAATTAACAATATATTAAATTTTTATTTAAAAACTTTACCCTAATAAAATATTATTAAATTCAAAATATTTCAAATATAGTAATATTTTTTCTTTAAAAATAATAAATTAAAAAATACGTATATAAAAATTAGTTATATTTTTAAATAACATAAACTAGCAACAACCACATTAAGTAAAAAATGGTTGATATACGTCTATCGGCGCCATTTTCCACTTTTTTTAATTAATGGTGCTAATCGGCGTATATCAACCACTTTTTACTTAATGTGGTTGTTGCTAGTTGACGATCGACATGCATAGCTACAACTATGAACACATTTATACATTTTAAATGTAAAAATTAAATATTATTTAGTAATTACTAAATTATAATTTAAAATAAAATTATTAATTTTTTAGTTAGTATTATTATTAATTAAATAATTTATTAAAAATAATACTAAAAAATATATGTAATAATTTTATTAATAAATTATTAAAAAAAATTAAATAATAATTAATTAATAAGAAAAATTTAATAATAATCAATTAATAATTATTTATTTATAATTATTAAATAATAACACTTTATTATTTAATTACTAAAAATTAATTAATTAAAAATTAGAAATTAATATTTATTAATTAATAATAATTAAATGATTAATTATCAATTGATTATCAATAATAAAATAAATATTAAATAAAGATTAGGAGCACTGCCGCCCTGGTTTCCTTCCTTCGGGTAGGGTGTGCCAGAATAAAGACACACTTGGAACAACAGACCCAGCTATCCTGATGACCCAGCTGTCCTGGTTTCCTACTAAGGCAGGACAACTGGCGTCCACATCAGACACTGTATACTCTAGTTTTTTGCTAATATAAAAGGTTCCACAGTTTTTATTTAAAAAAATATATATATATATTAAATAACAATTATTTATAAAATAGAAAATAATATAGTATAAATAAAATAAGTTTATATATATATATATATATATATATATATATATATATATATTATTAAAATAATATATCAATCATCAAAAAATTAATTTATAGATTATAAATAAATTTAGCAAAAATAAAATAGTAAATAACAAAGATATTAATAAAGTTTTTAATAATAATAAAGCTATTAATAAGAAAATAATAACAGAATAAAGACATTCCTAAAATAATACATTAAGAATGCAAAAATATAAAAATAAAGTAAGAAAACATTAATAATGTAAAAATACATTAATATATTAATTAATTAACACCTTTTTGCAATGCATAAAAAAATATCAATATATTAATGTATAATATAATATATTAATGTAATGCATAAAATTAATTTAACAAATAAAAGAATAAATAACAAAATATATTAATAAAGTAAATAATATTAATAACAAAGTATTAAGAAAATAATACAAAATATTTAAAAATCCTAAAATAATACATTAAATGATTTAATTAATACATTACTAAAGTATTAATATAGTAATAAAGTAATACATTAATAAAATAGTAGTGCATTGACTTTGGTAATACATTATTACATTATTGTAATGTATAAATTAAAGTACTAATACATTAATTTATTATATAATATATTGAACTATTATTACATTAATAATGTATTAATACATCAATTATATATTGAATGAATGATTAATACATTATTAATATAACTAGACATTAATGATACATTAATAATGTAGTGATATATGTGTAATTTATAAATTAAATTATTAATTTAAATTAGTGTATAAACTACCATATTAAATGATTGATACATTAATAATTTAATGTATTAATTAATTTATACAATAATATATTTTTAATTAATACATTGTTAATATATTAATACAGTAATAAAGTAATACATTAATAAAGTAGCAATACATTGATCTTAATCTGTTGTAACTTTATTAAAGTATTAATACATCAACACTACGTTATTACATTATTATAATGTATAAATTAAAGTATTATTGCATTATGCATAATGTAACATATTAAAGTATTAATGCATTAATAATGTAATTTATTAATTAATCAATACACTAATAAGTTATTAGCTAATACATTTTTGAAGTTTTAATACACTAATAAAATAATACATTATTAAAGTAATAATATATTAATAAATACATTATTAAATTATTAATACATTAAGAAATACCTTATAAAATTATTAATACATTAATATATTTATTGAAAATGACTACGGTTGAATATGTTTGACCATGATCATGGTTTCTTATGGTCATGACTATGAATGACATTAATACATTAAAATATTAATATTAATACATCAAATAATTAATAAAGTGATAATGTGGTACATTAATAATACTTTAATAAAGTAGTAATACATTGACTTTTAATATTAATACAATAATAATACATTGTTACATTAATGTGAAAATTAAATCTGTAATACATTAATGTATAGTGTAACATATTAAATTATTAATACACTAATAATACACTATAACAATGATAATACATTTGCTTTTAATAAATGAACAGTAGGTTTTTTTTTTTTTTTTAAATAAAAAGGGTAGTACCTGCTATATTAGATTAGCACAAAACTTTGACAAAATATAAAGAGTCATGGCTGCAGTCACCAAAAATGCTGCCGGTATCCGGAAACCAGCATAAGTGGGATGCAAGTAGCAGTTTAAACGATAATACATAAAGAGAAGAAGCATCTGTTCTGCCCGGAGGAAACCAGGAAACCATGATAGATGCCAGTGGTCCAGATAAACCTAAAATAGTTACACAATAAAACTAAAAACCAGGAAATCATAAGAACCTAGGCACCAGGTGACGTGTCGCCTCCTCCAGTTTGCCAAGTGGTCCCTACCAGAATGACAAAAGCCTGCGTGCATAGTGGGCACTTCCGTTGAGCTGGAGCCCCGGAGAACGCATCAAGGAGCAGGTCCATGCGCTGACCCATGATGAGGGCCCTATGTTCTAGGTCTGACATGTGGCCTCAGAGCTCAAACACCAAGGCCAGGTGCTCGTTATTGAGGAGAGAACCATGCATTTCGCCACCCAAGACACTAGGAAGAGCAGTCTTCCATTCCGACGCCTCGCCAATGCCTACCACAAGCTCCCTCTGTGATCTAGGTGGATATCGGGGGCCACCCACCTTTTCCAGATGGCTCAAAACAGTTTTCTGGCCATTTTGGCAATTTACTATTTTTAGCAGGTTTTCACTTTCGGGGCCATTTTGAGGGCCTAAATGAAGTTTTTTCGAGATCGAGGTTCTCAATGATATTTGAAGGCATGATTGAGCCCCCAAAATGAATCTCCTCGATGATACCTTTCCAACGAGCTATCACATGCC
>ML776580.1:646189-680725 GCA_009831015.1 Picea engelmannii | reverse complement strand
AAGGGTCATCACAATGCGATGTCGGGAAATTTTCATAACATTGTGACATTGGGAAATGTTAATCAGATCATGATGTTGGGAAATGTTTGTCACAATGCAATGTCTTGAATCATCTTTTACTTTGTAGACAATTATTTATTCTTTTCCTAAGGACATTCATAGCAAATCATCTTCAACTTTGCAGATAATGAATTATACTTGTCATAAGAACATTGATAAAAAATCATTTAATAATTTATACATGTATTGTAGACATTGATAACAAATCTACTTGATATATATATTGTAGATGATAATTTATATTTTTTCTAAGAAAATTGATAGAAAAGTAACTTTAAATTTCATAAATTGATCTAAACAAATATGTTAATGAAATTAAAAAATATAGGTTAGTATAAAGATAGTTTTTTGGAAATTTTGAACCTTAGATTAAACCTTAATTTAAACTATTGATTAAACCCTAATTTAAAGTAAAGATTAAACCGTAATTTAAAATATAGATTAAACCCTAATAAAACTATAGATTAAATTTAACCAAGTATTTTAAACTATAGATTAAACCCTAATTAAACTATACATTAACTAAAGATTAAATTAAATCTAGAGTTTAACTAAAAAATAAATTAAACTATAGATTAAACCCTATAAATTAAACAATAGATTAAACCCTATAAAATGTTTGTCAGAATTTGACGTTTGGAAATGTTTGTCAGAATCTGACGTTTGTTTTTCACTCTATTTTGGGACTGTAGGGTGTACGGTGTTTTTCACTCTATTTTGGGACTGTAGGGTTGAAACGGATGACCTAACGAATTGATCGCCCTAAAATTTAACGAATGGATGGCCCTAAAATTTAACAGGAAACATTTGTTCCCTTCAACATTTATTCAAGTGGTGAATGAAACAAGGTCATCATGCAGTTCGATCCCTTTGTGAAATAGAAGAGTCGTAATAAAAAAATAAAGAACTTCAGGTGTGTAAACAAAAGGAAAATAAGAGATACTTGATCTAGAGTCTGTTTGTTTATCAGTTCATGTTCTCTTAGGAATATATAGGAAGAATACCAGAAAAACAAACCCTGTAAGTGGGTGGTTCGGGATGAAAGAATATATGCATGCCTTCTGGTTTACCTCATACCTTTTCGTTCACCGCCTTAAAATTCTCGTCTGAGATTTCCATATATATTAGGTAGTATTCACTATCAGGCCAGATATTTTCAAATATATGGTCTGATATTTCCATATATATTAGGTAGTTCTCATTGGTGTTAACGATGGATATACCGAGGGCTCACTTTACCGAAGAAGGACCCTAACGATTGATCGAATTTCTTAGATTTGAGAAGAGTAATTTCAAACTACAACAAGAGTAATTTCTTTGCATGAACAACAAAAAAAAAAACAAACAAAACCCTTACAGAAATTTGAATTGTCGGATACACCATAACGATTGATCGAATTTCTCAGATTCGAGAAGAGTAATTTCAAACTGCAACAAGAGTAATTTCTTTGCATGAACAACAAAAAAAACAAACAAAACCCTTACAGAAATTTGAATTGTCGGATACACCATAACGATTGATTGAATTTCTCAGATTCGAGAAGAGTAATTTCAAACTGCAACATGAGTAATTTCTTTGCATGAACAACAACAAAAACAAACAAAACCCTTACAAAAATTTGAATTTCCAGATACACCATAACGATTGATCGAATTTCTCAGATTCGAGAAATGTAATTTCAAACTGCAACAAGAGTAATTTCTTTGCATGAACAACAAAAAACAAACAAAACCCTTACAGAAATTTGAATTGCCGGATACACCATAACAATTGATTGAATTTCTCAGATTCGAGAAGAGTAATTTCAAACTGCAACATGAGTAATTTCTTTGCATGAACAACAAAAAACAAACAAAACCCTTACAAAAATTTGAATTGTCGGATACACCATAATGATTGATCGAATTTCTCAGATTCAAGAAGAGTTATTTCAAATTGCAACAAGAGTAATTTCTTTGCATGAAAAACAAAAAACAAACAAAACCCTTACAGAAATTTGAATTGCTGGATACACCATAACGATTGATCGAATTTCTCAGATTCAAGAAGAGTAATTTCAAACTGCAACAAGAGTAATTTCTTTGCATGAACAACAAAAAACAAAAAAAACCCTTACAGAATTTTGAATTGTCGGATACAGACCAAACTCAACAGAATTAATGAGCTAAAATGGTAATAGAATAGGGTGGTGATTATGATATTATTTGAGAGCATCAAGAGAATTTCCACCAACCATCACCAATTAAGATTTAATCACCAATTAAAAAACAATATCAACTGAACGTACCTGACTTTAACAGAATGCATGTCTGTAGTTGATCGATCCAACTACAGATCGATCCAACTACTGAGGAAATCGAGAAAAAAATGAAACACGTGGACAGCTGAGGAAAGCCAGCAGAAAATGAAACGCGCGGACCGCTGAGGAAATAATGAAACGCCAGGACAGCTGAGGAAAGCTAGCAGAAAATGAAACATGCAGATCGTTGAGGAAAGAATGAAACGCCAGGACAGCTGAGGAAATTTGAACGTGGTAATTTCAAAGGTTAATCATTAAACGTGGCAATCATATAGTGTTACAATAATTTTTTAATATGATTAGGTAAATGTTAAAAAGTAAACAGGTTAATGGACCCATTTAAAAATACAAGGAAGTTACCAAGACTAAATCACATTCATTGATTTGGAAGGACGACGAAGAATATGCCTGCATCTTCAATTTCCAACCCTAAGATTGAAATTTATAATTAAAAGACTAATTAATCCACCTATTCCAATAGGGGGGACGCCTATCGGTGTAATTAAAAAATATGTATATAAAAGTTAGTTACATTTTTAAATAACACTAGAAAACAGAGAATAAAGTAAAACAATTTAAAATCTATTTTTTCTATTCCTTACTATAAAGCTCCGAGGAGCGTCCAATTATAAGGCCTCATTCGAACTTAAATATGAATAAAAAAGAAAAGCAATCGCATGCCTACATTACTGCTAAATTGAATAATTATAAAATATTAAACTTTAAACTTTAAATCGTTTGAGAAAAAAACAAATATAGTAATAATATCCCAATATATTTTGCATTTAACGCTATAATGCCACTAAAATAATGATTGTTATGGCATTCATATAAAACTTGACGATCATGAATTCATATAAAGTACATTAGTATATCTAAATATATATTGAATTGACACTACGCTATTGTTGACATAATAATTGTTATAGTGTTTAATATGATGATGATGATTATTATTAATGTCCACTAAGATCGAATTGGTTTATCGAACGTTAAGAGGGTAAGTGATTATTTGTGATCCTTTAGAATTTTGTTTTTGTACTTGAAAAGTATTAAGAGAAGCTTTCCAAGATTACCATATTTTGTTGAGTTAAGATGTTAGGAAGGTTGGTAGTGTGATAAATATTTTGAAAATGAGATCTAATATGGGTATAGGCTAGACAATCTAAGAGAAAGTGCTTTTCATCTCCAATATTCTTAGTGTCACAAAGGTGACACACTCTTTCATCCCATGGCATTTTAGGAATTGACCAATGCCCAGTTTCACTATGGAGCTCATGAGAATTTGTTCTTATCTTATCAATGCTTATTTTTTTCTTTACACTTGGCAAATCAGATAGATAATTTTGATCTTCTAGATTAGGGTTGATTACATCTTTATAATGCCTTAATTTTATTTTTTCCTCTAACTTTTTATCACACCACATTTTCTCTTTAAATTTTGATTTGACATTTTTTTTAATAGTATATTTTTTCTGCAAAATGGTTTCTTCCATGATTCCCCAATAGTTTAGCCAAGACCAGGCATCTTTATGTCATCCTTGCTTGAGTCGATGGTGGTTATGAATTGATTTTGAAGCAATTTTAGGTAGTCTCTTGTCTTTCATGTTGTTTAACTTGTTCTTATACATTAGGTATCTAGTCATAGCCATGCTCTCAATGGGGGAGAGGCTTGTTTCTAAGAGGAGGATGGGATAGGGTGTATTTCCTTTAATTTTGAGATTATAGGTTATAAAATTCTTTTGAATTTGTTCTATCTTTCTCTAGAATTCACGAGAGATACTACAGCCCCAGACTTCACATCCATAAAGAATAACAAGTGTAACAAGAGTCTCAAAGAGGAGTTCTTTCTTATCCCAACTCCAAAGATCAGTTGATTTACAATTGTTTTCAAGCACATAATAAGCTTTCCATCCCCCAATAATCATTTTCTCAATGCTATAATTCCAATTGAGCCTGTGGTGAATATCAATTCCAAGATGTTTGTATGAAGTCACTTCCTCCAAGTTGTTGTTGTCATATACAAAGGTATCATAAGATATCTTATTGGATTTAATAATCATGATCTTAGTCTTATCAGTATTAACAGTCATACCCATATTGGAGAAAAAATCCTTGATGATTCTTAGTTTGTTTTCAAGATCATGGGGACTCCTTTCCATAAGAACGATATCATCGGCATAAAGAAGAAGATTGATGACTATAAAACCTTATTGTCATCGAGTTGTAATGAGTACTTTTAAGTGATCATATATTCTAGTTGATCATATGGGACTTAGTACTTTTAAGTGTAGGGACTGCATATAAATTGGTCCAAGTTCACTTTTTATTTTTCAAATCTCTCATATCAATCACTAGCTCATCTGGAAGTTTTCTTTCCACATTCTTTTATAAATATGTTCAAAGGATTCAATTACCTGGGATATTTTACTAAGGTAGATTCCTACAGGATTGCAGACTGGGACTGGTTCATGGAAAAAGTGGAAAATAGAATTGGGAATTGGTGCAACCACTGGCTCTCCCTCAGTGGGCGTTATACTCTTTTAAAAGTTGTCCTAGAAGGTCAACCTGTTTATTGGATGGATTTGGTTTCCCTCCCAGTGGTCGTGCTTCACAAGCTCCACAAACTCTCCTTCAACTTCCTCTGGTCGAGCTATACATCCTCACACCGCCTCCACCTCTGTAGCTAGGACACTCTTGCAAAGCCAAAACGAAAAGGTGGTTGGGGCCTTAGGAACATCCTCTTCTTCAATTTAACTCTTTCCGCAAATACACTTTGGCGTGTATTAACAACTACAAGGATTTGGCATACAGTGATTTTGGACAAATACCTTCCACTTGTTTCTATCATTGCTTGGCTTAGATCGTCTCCAACCATTCCCAGCTCTACCTCCTACACTTGGAGAAACCTGGCTCAGACGACTCCTCTCATCTCCCAATGGCTCTCCTGGAACCTGGGAACTGGTCACTATATCCACTTAGGACAGGACCACATTCTAGGCTTGGGAGAAAACTCCTTTTTGTCACATTGGCTCCTCACGCAGCTCCATTCCTCACATACATTTTTTCTCTTCCATGCTAAAAACTTGATTGGCGTCGATTCTATCTCCCATTGTTGGCACACTAGTGAAGATCTCGGCCTATATGATGCACTCGTGTTAGAATGGGAATCATATACCAACTCTTTATCGACCACTAGTATAAAGCTTCAAGCGAGGGAGGATGCTTTCCTTTGGATAGGAGGAGACTCCTCAGGCCGCCCATCTATCACTAACTTCTATGTTGCAATACAAAATCTTCAATGGTTGCTTTCAACAGATAGCTGGAGGAAATTTTTTTGGAGATGGATTATCCCGATGAAGATCAAGCTCTTTACTTGGCTTACCATTGAAAACAAAATTAACACCTGGGATAACCTACAAAGTAAAGGTTGGGCCGGTCCTAGCTTCTGCCATCTCTACCGCATGGAGGAGGATTATACACATCATATTTTTGTTTGTTTCCCTTTTACTAGATGGGTCTGGGCACAGATATCCATGGTTCTACATTTGCAAACTACTTGGGAGGGGTCAATGACGCAGGATTGCTACAAGATATGGAGCAGCACACATATAACACACTACACGTTGCCATATTTTAATTCTTGGTTTGTGTGGCTAGAGCATAATAATGCCATCTTCAACAATGTGATTCCCTCCACTTCAACGATTGTTCATAAATCCATGGGTTCCTTCACTAGCTGGTTTGCTATACACCAAAGACAAAAAACAATTAAGCCTAAGCATGAGACTCTTCTCATTGAGTGACTTCCTACATGTTGGTTCGATGGCACTACACAGTTGGATGATCTCAACTGTGGTGTTGGTGGTCACATAAGGATTACAAGTAACTCTTAAATTTGTTGGACTCTTAACTGCGGACCCGACACTAATACAAAGGAAGAATTGATGGGGGCTTGGGCATCACTTCTCTTGGCCTCTAGACTTATTTTTATGGACTTCCAATTACTTGGGGACTCTAAAATAGTGATAGACCAGTTAAAATCCAAAGGAAAGCTTCAGGTGTCCTCCCTTCTTGGATGGATGGATAGAACTCGAGAGCTACAACAAAAGTTTGATCATATCACTCTTCTCCACATTCCACGAGAAAACAATAAGAAAGTGGACGCCCTCTCCAAGACTACCCTCCAAAAGAAAGATTAATTACTTTCTTATAATCACTGGTTAGAAAATCATGAGGGCCCAACCATCTTTATAAACTTTTTTTATTCCTTCAAAGTTTTGATTTCCATCCGGTCTCAATTAGTTTTGAAAAACTAATTTTCTGCTCTTGCCTATGTATTACTGCATGAGATAGGACTATCACTTTTGAGATCTTTTATTTTATGTCGGAACATTTGTGTTGGCTATAATCACTAACCTCTTTTTGAGATATAGATCATAGCCATACACTGATGATCATCCATGTAAAAGGGTTTGACTTTTGACAACTCTGTGATGTAAAATAAATTATATTATAAATATAATCGAGAAATTATTTCTACTATTAAATATTGCATATTGCTTTCATTTACATCAAATATCTTTGTGCCAATAAACAAATAAGTTATCTTATCGACTTTAATTTTAAAAATTATTTAACAGAAAATATAATCGCATCATATAGTAACATATGTCATATTACTCATTCATTGTTCATAATGTGACGGTCTATCAAATATTATACAATGAAAGAATATTATTGATTTTATACCTAAAGTGAATTATTTCATACAAATAGCAAAATAAATGTTTATTAAAACAACACCAAATACAGGTTTTTAAACTAAATTCGGTAGAGTATTATCTTATACCAAAAACCAATTACCTTGGTGCATCCCTAAATATAAAATCTTTTATTTGTGGGTTAGAATTTCTAAAATTCCATAAAACATTTTACTTTAAAATTTCTAAGTATAATTTAAAATGTATCTAAATATATTGGTATGAGCATTTTTTAATTACCAAAGTAGATTCATTTTAAACTCAAATCTATCCAGTATCAAGAGGGATAATTTTTTTCTCAAGTAGGATTGCGAGTGGGGAACACATCACACATAAGACAAGGTGGACAAAGTAGGCCATACGGAGGAAAGGGACAAGGGCCGAAGTCGTGGAAACCTAACAAATCAAAGCGAAGGGTGGTTCTAGCAGGAGATGTTGGGCTGGAAGAGACCTGTAACCTGGCTCTTTGTGCATTGGCTGGTAGGCTCTATTACAAATCTCTATGTAGATAGAGCTTAAAAGAGTGGATGATTACAACCTAGGCTCCTATGCTAGGATACTCACCGGAGCTAGTGACCCTAACTAGGGGTTGGTATTGTTTCACTTCAACACACCAGAGAACTCATTGAAAGTATTACGTAAGACTTGGGTCATCAATGGCGACATCCTAATGCTGAAGAGATGGAGGGTTAGTTTTGACCCGACAACTGGCTATTTCCAGTTCATACACATTTGGGTACTGCTTCCAGGTCTGCCTTTATAGATCTTGAATGCCAGAGCTCTTGCAACTATTGGAAATGAGTTGTGTTGTTACATTATGGTGGATGAAGAGGCCCTCAAAGGGACTGATAAAATAATAGGGAAAGTCCTGGTTGAACTGGACATACAGAGTGATCTACTGGAGACCCTGGACATGTAATGGTGAGGGAGGGTCTATGGACAAAAGTTGGACTATCTGGGAGTTTCCTTCAGATGCTCTTACTATCGTAAAATGAGGCATTTACGTAAGGATTGTCAAGGGTTTGATCTGGATTATTTTCGGAATGAAATGAAAGCATAGATATTACAATGAAATTCACATAAAAATTGCTAGAAACTGAGAAACAAAACAATACATGATTTCTATTAATGAAAGAAATGTACAGAGACTGTAAAAATATAGAGTGCAAGATTCGTTATAATGGCGGCATCTTTATCTCTGAGAAGAGATGTAATGGCTATTCTCATTCGAAAGAAGATGATTACAATGAGGCTTTAAAGGCCTTTTTATGATAAACATGAATGCCAAAACCCTAGACATCCAAAAACCTAACCCTAGGAGATGAAGCTCCAAAAGCCACGTGGGCCTCATTGGGGTAATTTAGTACATTAACTTCCTGGGGTCATAACTTCTGCATACGATCTTTGTTTTAGGCATGTGATAGGTCGTTGGAAATGTATTTTCGAGAAGTATGCATTATGTCGTCAACCTTTGACTCTATCTACAGTTTGACTATGGCAATCCAAGAAAACATTGTTTAGAGCCCCAAAACCGCCCTAGAAGTACAAAAGATGTATTGACATGAAAACTTCCAAAATAAGCTAGTTGGAATAGGTGGGAAGCCACCAATATCCACCTGGATGTTGTGTAGGGCTTCAAGACAACCCCATAAGTGCAGAACCCACAATTATAAAGAAATATTCCCATTACAGAGAAACGTGTTGAACTGAAAACTGTCTAGATGAGCCAGTTGGGAGTTGGAACATGTGGGTGGCCACCAATATCCACTTGGATCAATCCCCCTCCCCTTAGGAAGCAATGGTCTCCATTGCATTGAGTGCCCAGGGAAGAGGGGAAAGTGTTTTCTGAATTTGAATCTTGTTGAGTTGCATGCCTTGTTGGAGAAATTGTGTTGCTTGGTCTATGGAAGGATGTCATGAACTTGTTGTTGGTGGGGTTGAATTTTTTACATCGAGTTGTTGTCTCTGGGATTAACGGGGCATTGTGTAGGCACCATTGTAAGCGACGAAACAATTTCTTCAATCTACTTCTGTTGGATAGAAGGTGTTGAGGATGCAGTGGTTGCTAGGGCCTTATGTGCATCCTTTGAACAAATTGTGAAGAGGATGAATTTTATAGTATGAGAGATTACCCGATGACATTATTTTGGTGGAACAATATTCAGAACTACCTCTGGTATCATGCAAATATGACCACCCCCAAGAGTAATAATGACACTACGGGGTCAAGACTCATAAACAACATGATGTTTCCACATATATGGTTGACCCAAAACAACATCATAGACATCAAGAGGGGAAACATCACACACTACCTTATCCTTGAAGGGTTGGATGCCATAGGACAGGTAGCACTGCTGGCTAACACATATATCTCATCCTTGGTGAAGGTACTCGATGTTGTATGGCTAGGGGTGTGGTGTTGTCGACAACCCCAACAATTTGACGACCTCCATTGAGATGATGTTCTTTTGGCTGTCATTATCAAAAATGAAATGCAATGGGGTCCCCTTTTCCCACATATGTGAATGGAAGAGGCACTCCCCCTCTTTAGGATCTACTAGTTCTTCTATTTGAATTGTTGCGGTCGCAAAATTAGCAGTGGGGTCTATGTCGATGATCTGCTTGTTTTCAATATTTTTTGGATCGGATTCTGAATCAGTGTTTGGCTCTTTGTCTTTGACCTCGACCTCCAATGACTATTTCAACTGACATTCATCGGTGTTGTGCTAGGGGATTTTTTGGAATTTGCACCACTTTCCAGTGTCATTCTTTTTCTTTCCCTTACCCTTATTCTCATGTGCCTTGGACTAGTTTTTTGGAGGTTGTTGGTTAGGGTCGTCTTTACCATGCTTTGTCTGTTGCAGATTTGTAGACCCCAACTACCATGTGTTCTGGTGCCTAAATTTTTTCTCGATTTTGACAACATATCAATAGGCAACTCCCAATGATGAGATGTTTAGGAAATCCATTTCAGTTTGGATGTACCTATGTATATCCCCATAGTTTTTTAGAACTAGATGTTGCTCGAAGTATTTGATACCCAGCTTGGTGCGCAAGGTATGGTAATTATTTGTGAACTCCGACATTGTTTGGCTCTTCTCTTGCCGTAGTGTTGTCCATCTCATGTAATGATCTTCATAGTTATCAACAGGGTAGTATTGTTCCTTGACCACATCAAAAAAAAAATCCCAAGTGGGATCGACCCCATATATTCTAGATTCCTCTGTGGAAATTTTCTCCCAGTAAGTTTCCCACCAATGTTGATGTGGGGGAGAGCCTTGAGGACTGTGAAGTTGATCTTTTCCCTATTGGAAAAATTATGAATGTAGAAATAACCTTCTAGCAGATTCAACCATTTTTCTAAGGCATCTACATCTATCTGACCCTCAAATAATGGAATATCAAAATTAAATTGTACCTTGAAGGGAGAGGTTCCTCCAAAGTGGATACTTGTTTAATATGTGCATGTTTCTATTGGCATGAGTTGAAGGATGTGGGAAAAATTCTCCATGATTTCATCCCTCTGTCGCGTGATAGCTTGCTCAAGCAACAAGTTAATAGAATCTATTTCTCCTCTATTTTTATTTTATGTCACCATAGAGGGTTTCTTGGGCGTGTGAGAGTGATTTTCCTCAAGAGAGACAAGATCGAGACCCAACTTGCTATACTCGAACCTCGTCAGGGACATGCACTGAAAAACAATCAAGAGCAACCTGCTCCGATACCATTGATCCAGATTATTTTCAGAACGAAATGAAAGTAGAGATATTAAAATGAAATTCACATAAAAATTGTCAGAAATAGAGAAATACAACAATACATGATTTCTATTAATGAAAGAAATGTACAGAGACTATAAAAATACAGAGTGCAAGACTCACTAGAATGGTGACAACTTTATCTCTGAGAAGAGATGCAACGACTACGCTCATTCGTAAGAAGATGATTATAATGAGGCTCTGAAGGCCTTTTTATGATAAACATGAATGCCAAAATCCTAGACATCCAAAAACCTAACCCTAGGAGATGAAGTGCCACAAGTCATGTGGGCCTCATTGGGGTAAGATAGTACATTAACTTCCCGTGGTTGTAACTTTTGCATACGATCTCTATTTTAGGTGTGTGATAGCCCATTGAAACGGTCTTTTCAATAACTATGCATATGTCATCAAAATCTGACTTCAATTATAGTTTGACTGTGGAAAGTGAATAAAACATTGTTTAGAGCCCCAAAATAGCCCTAGAACTACAAAAAGATGTATGACATGAAAACTTCCAAAATAAGCTAGTTGGAATAAGTGGACAGCCACCAATATCCACCTGAATGTTGTGTAGGGATTCAAGACAACCCCGTAAGTGGAGAACCCACAATTACAAAGTAATGTACGCATTACAAAGAAACATGTTGAACTAAAAACTGTCCGAAAGAGCTAGTTGGAAGTTGGAACAGGTGGGTGGCCACTAATATCCACCTGGATCAAGGTTTGAGGTAGAGGAGGAATCATAAACTTTTATGCTCATGAAGGAGACACTCTGTGAGTTCCCGGGGATGGACTCATTCTGGAATGCAGACTACAACGCGACTGAGGAGGAAGCAGTGTCATCTCCTGCGTCAGACATTGATGCTGGTAAGTTACAAAAAAATTTCCCTTCTTTTGTCTCCACATTGTCAGCCTTGGAACTTGATACTCAAAAAATTTCCACCATCCTGGCATGTGCTACACAACCTACTTTACCTACAAAAGTTAGCCCCATGCACGACCTAGGAGCGATGCATACTCAAGGGACCGACGACTCTATCATGGGGCTGGGGGGGAGGATTATACTGTACACCCTTCAGTGGGAAGTTAGGGTGTGGAGGGTCTTACTTCTGATATTGTTGGGTGGAGAAGGGACGTACATGATTTCAAGGAGTCAGAAGTTGGGGAGTGCTCATTGGGGGTGGTCCTAGATTCCCTAGTTCCTTTGTACCGAGATTCTTTGACACCAACACCACTTCCCTTTTATAAGGGTCAATATGAGGTTGGTCGAGAGGTGATTACACTTGATGATAGTTCTTGGGAGTAGGTTGAGGATTTACTAGGGAAGGATTGTTCTTGGGGTGAGATATCTCTCCCTTACTGACTATAAGTGCACTTAGGAAAGTACTAGCAAGTGCTATGATTTCGACTCTCCAAGACAATGACAGAACTGAAAAAGGGGCTCTTAGAGGCATTAAATCCCTATTCAAAGCCAAGTAATTATCCTCCTCACACTAAATCTTAGGGGAGTTGGAGGGCCTTCAAAGTTAACCTCCCTCCGCAGATTACTTTAGAGAACTTTGCTTGATATTATGTTTTTCCAAGAAACCCTGGTAGAGGAAAGGAAGGCTAGAGATTTTGTGAAACATTTATGTCTTAACTGGCTGTTTTGTGCAGTCATCTCTGTAGGTAGATCTGGGGGTCTTTGTGTGGTGTGGGATCCTTACAAATTTAATCTCATTCCCTTTTTAAGTTGTGGTGGCATTCTTGTGACAGGTTGACTACTTGAGGGTAAACGACCGATTTCTTTCTTGAACTGTTACAAGCTGTGTATTGAAAACAAATATTTTTGGGACAGGATGGTTAGCATTGGCCTGCTAGCCAATAAAAACCTGATATTTTTTTGTGATTTAAATTACATTGTCACTATTGGAGAAGTGTGGGGTGAGAAAGGATGACTAGATCCACTGGCGAGGTATTTCAAGGGTATTTTCCAAGATAACAATTTAGTCGACATTGTACCTAGAGACTATGTGCCTACCTGGCATAATGGCAGAGGCAGGTTGGATGAAATAACTAAAAGACTGGACCGGATTTACATGTCTAAGGACGTGATCTCTTCTTTTGGGAGACAAAGGTCGTGGGTGGCTTATCCCTATATCTCAGACCATGAGCTTGTGCTACTCCATTTTGAAAACTGCCAACAAAAAACAGCCTACCCCTTCAAGTTGAACTCCATATGGTTGGGGGAAGAGGGGTTCAACGATATTGTGTAAGAGGTTTGAAGTTCCTTGGATTTTGTGGATGAATCATCACCCCAATGAAGACTTCTCTAGAAACTAAAAAAGATAAACACAAAGTGACAACTTGGGTGAAAGAACAAAGGAGACTGAAACTCCTGGAGCTTGATAAAATTGAGGAGGACCAAGAGGTTTTCTATCATTCAAAAGATCAAAGGATTCACTCAGCCAATACAGATCTCCATATCAAAGAGTTAGAGGAAGAACATATTAAGCTCCTTTTGGATGAAGAGGATGTTAGAAAAACATGACCGTGGAGCAATAAAATGAAACAAATGTGGAAATAAAACAAAAAAGATACATAATACAATAGAGACATAGATTTACGTGGTTCACCCAGTGTCGGCTACGTCCACCAGATAAATTGCCAGGTCCTTCCTTTATTATTATCCAACATATGAAGGGATACAATCTACAACAAACCCATCGTAACTTCCTCTTCTTTCTCTCGCAGTATCCTATCTTAGAATACAATATTCGCTATCATGCATATCTGCAATACATTTCCCTCATAACGGAGGGTTACCTTCTAGGAAAAAAAACCCTAGCATAATTTCTACCGTTATATATATGACCTTATAATGAACGGTCCAAATTTACAATAAAATTACAATATGCATTTACAAGGAAATTTTTCCTTTGGGGGACGCTACCCTTAAGCCCCTGTCGGGGGCCCACTTGCCCCCGAACACCCTTGTCGGGGGGATGGACCCCCCAGACCTCGCAGAGGGGGTACCCCCCCTCTACACTCCCCTGCATGGAAGAGTGTACATTCTTCTAGGGTGTAAAGACTTCATGGGGTATAAACACAGTTGAAAACAAAATACCTCTGAATCAGGAAGATAATCAGGCAAGCGGGCCCCCGATGGGGGTTCGAGGGCAATGTCCCCCAATGGGGGTTCAGGGGAAAAGCTCTCAAAGGAAAAATTGCCTTTAAATGTATATTATAATTTCATTGTAAATCTGGACTATTCATTATAAGGTTGTAGATCTAACGGTAGAAATTATGTTAGGGTTTTTTTCCCTAGAAGGCAACCCTTTGTTATGAGGGAAATGTATTGTGGCTATGCATGATAGAGAATATTGTATTATGAGATAGGAGACTGTGAGATAAAGAAGAGGAAGTTACAATGGGTTTTTTGTAGGTTGTATCCCTTCATATGCTAGATAATAATAAAAGAAGGACTTGGCAATTTCTCTGGTGGACGTAGCCCACACTAGGTGAACCACGTAAATCTGTGTCTCTATTGTAATGTGTATCTTCTGTGTTTTATTTCCTCATTTGTTTTATTTTATTCTTCCACAGTCCTACTTTTATAACAACTGGTATCATAGAAAAAGGTAATTCATAGGAAAAGAGGGTTCCTGGTTCGAGTGGGAGCAATGTCGAAAGATGGAAAGTTTAGGGTCAAAAAATTTAACGACCAAAACTACGAGTTATGGAAGATGCAGATGGAAGATTATTTATATTAGAAGGATCTATTCCTACCATTGGGTAGAATAACAAAGAAGCCGACAACTATGAAGGATGAAGAATGGGATATTCTTGACATAAAGGCTCTAGGAATGATACGGCTGAGTTTGGCAGTGTCGGTGGCTTTCAATATTTTGAAAGAAAAGACAATGAAGGGTTTGATGGACGCATTGGCTAAATTGTATGAAAAAACCTTGGCTTCCAATACGGTATTTCTAATGAAGAGATTATTTAATATGAATCTGTCAGAAGGTGGGTCTGTTGCAGATCATTTAAATGAATTTAATACGTTACTAATCAACTAAGTTATGTAAAAGTGGACTTTGAAGATGAGGTCAGGGATCTTCTAATCTTTTGCTCATTGCTAGAAAGCTAGAATGGCTTGGTCATGGCTATAAGTAACTCTGTCTCTGGTTCAAATACTTTAAAATTTTATCATGTTGTTGGTGTTATCCTTAGTGAGGAAATGTGACAGAAAAGCATAGGTGAGACATCAAGTAATGTGTTGAACATGGAGAACAGGGGAAGACAAAAGGATAGAGGAAAGGGCTCAGGGAACCATGAGAATTCTAGGAAGGGGAAGATCCAAATCCAGACTTGGAAAGATAGAGTGCTGGAATTGTGGCAAGAAATGACATCTGAAGAAAGACTGCAGAGCTCCAAAGAAATAAAGAGATGGACAACAGGAGAGAAAACAGGAAGCAAATTTAATAGGTGATGTGTTACAAGATGCTTTGATTCTTTCTGTAGATAATATTTTTAAGTCTTGGGTGGTAGATTCAGGGGCTTAATTTCATGCCACACCCCATAGGAAACATTTTCTAGATTATGTTCAAGGTGATTTTGGACAGGTTCATTCGGGTCATGATGCACCATGCAAAATTGTTGGAATGGGAAAGGTAAAAATAAAGCAAAGAAATGGAAACCAATGGTTGTTGAAAGAGGTAAGACATTTTCCAGATCTAAGTAAAAATCTAATGTCAATAGGACAGTTGGCAACTGAGGGTTGTATATCCATATTTACAGATAAGACGTGGAAGGTCATCAAAGGAATAGTGGTGATAGCAAAAGGAGAGAAGGTAGGTACATTGTATTTATGTACTGGTAGTACTGACTCTTCCATCTCTTTAGATTCTATAGGAGTGGATACAACATTGTGGCATCATAGGCTTGGACACATGAGTGAGAAGGGGATGCAGATACTTCACAAAAGAAATTTGTTGCCCAATATTAAACAAATTGATTTGGACTTCTGTGAGCATTGTGTTTATGGAAAACATAAGAGAGTCAGATTTCTCAGAGTCAAAAAAGAAAAGAAGAGTGAAAGGTTAGAGCTTGTGCATACATATGTATGGGGACCAGTTCAGGTATCATCTCTTTGTGGATCTCGTGACTATGTTACTTTTATTGATGATGCAACTACAAAAACTTGGGTTTATTGGAATCGACAAAAATCTGATGTTTTTGGTACTTTTAAGAAATGGAAAGCTTTGGTTGAGAATGAGATAGGAAAAAAGCTGAAGTGTCTCAAATCAGATAATGGAGGTGAATATTGCAGGAAGAATTTTGATGATTACTATTCATACCATGGGATTCGTAGAGAAAAGACAGTTCCAAGAACACCACAAGAAAATGGTGTGTCAGAAAGGATGAATAGGACAATCATGGAGCATGTAAAGGAATATGAGATTGCATGCTAGTTTGCCCTTACAGTTCTGGGAAAATTTTATAGATACTACTGTTTACTTAATAAACAAAGGAACTTCAAGCTCTTTGAATGGTAGAATTCGAGAGGAAGAATGGACAGAAAAAAGGTAAACTATTCTTTTTTGAAGACTTTCAGTTGTGAAGAATTTTTCCATATTGATAAAGAAAATAGAACAAAGCTTGAGGCAAAATCCAAGAAGTGTACCTTTATTGGATACGGTGTTAATGATTTTGGTTATCACATATGGGATTATGAAAATAACAAAATCATTAGGAGTGAATATGTCATATTCAATGAGAAGGTCATGTACAAAGATTAGTTGTAGGGAAAGAAATAGGAAAAAGAAAAACCAGAATATACAATGCTTGATGAGATCACTCAAAAAGAAATTTCAAAGGAACCAGAAAATCAAAATGTACAACAACAGGAGCATTAGGTACCTCAAACTCCTGCAAGTGTGGTTAGAATATCTACCAGGTTAAGTATACCCCCTGAACGATACTCTCCTTCATTGTATTATTTATTGCTGACTGATTCGAGTGAACCAAAATGTTATGAAGAGGAAATGCAGGTAGACACCAAAAAGAAGTGTGAACAAGGCATGAAAGAGGAAATGGATTCCTTGGTAATTAACCATACTTGGGACTTGGTTCAGTTGCCTGCAAGAAAAATAACATTGCAGAATAAATGGGTTTACAAGTTGAAGGAAGATGATGCAGGAGCATCTCAAGTGAGCTAGTGTGAAGACAATGGACAGCTGGAAAAGCACCCGGCACAAATTTTTAAAAACGTTTTGAAGTATTAATGAAGTTGCCAGGTGGAGGCACACTTGTATAATGTAAACGGACCTTGAGTGATTCTCTCTCATCCTTAGTAGGTAGAAGGCATTTATAGTAGTTAATGAAGGTAGATAGAATTGAATGTTAAATTAGACAGTTTTAGAGCGAAAGAGGGAAACAGGATATAGACACCCTCATTGTGTATTGTAACAGAGGAGCATGAAGATTATGAGCAAGAGCATACAGAGATGAGAAGGGAGAGTTGTAATTTGAAGACATCCATGTACAAAGATTTGAATTAATAACAAAATAACTTTGATTCAAATTCATGGCGTTGTGTTGGTTCTCTGTGTATGTATGTTAAATGTTATGCTCATGGTTGTTTTACTCTTTCTACTGTACATTTTCTTTTATGCTGTGTATGAATGATTTCTTGTTGAATGTCTGAAATCTGAGAGAGAGAGAGTAAGGAAAATGAGTTTCAATTGTTTCTCTATCTAAGCAAGAGTTCCTGCAAGGAGTGCAGTTGAATTGTTCGCAAGGAGTGCATGACTTTGAAAGCTCAAACTAGATAGCTTTTGTTCTCATTTTCTCAGAAGTGCAATTAGGCACAGGAGCCATGCAAGGTGTGTGCAGGTTGAATAGAGCTTCAGGTTTCATAACCTGAATGATGTGTTGAGAGACTACTGTTGCAGGTGTGCGTAGAGTCGAAGGGAGTTCAACACTTGGAGGTGTTTGAAAGTTTTTCGCAAGGAGTACGAGTAGGAGTTTTCTGAAAAACCAGAATTCATGGGGAAGCTTAGAAGGATTTTAACCTTCAAAGGGGTCGAAGGAAGGAAAGAGGCCAAGTACCTTGAAAATTTGAAGGAAGGCATAGCGACGTTAGACCGTAGGAGGACAAGTTCCGTGGAGAAAAATACCTTGTCTAGTTGGTGTAGAAGTTCTCAAGGAAAGAGACGGACGGTCAAAATTCTCTGTGGATAATTCACGAAGTCTCGTGAGCTATCAGATCTCATGGAGGAGCAGGGGTGTTACAGTGAGTATTCCCAAAGGTTCAAGCTTAGGAGAGGCAGTACCATAGATCCAAGCCAACAAGGGTTGTTGGATTTACACGTGGATTTTCTATTTCAAGGTTTCGCAGGTTGAAGTCCCATAACCTTTGCAACGGGACTCATGAAATCACGAAACGTGAAGTCCCAAAGGAACGAGAGGATTTTGTGGGCCACAGAAGACAGTAGAGTGGATAGGTGGTGCACTCTCGACAAGGAAGTCAATTCCGTTGACCATTTCGAGGTTTCGTGGAGTGAATTTCCGAAATCCTTGCATCAGGATTCGGGAAATTGTGAAGTCCAAAGTCCCGACAGAGTGAAAGACTGTTGAAAGGTCAAACATTGCGAGCGCATAGGAGGTTCGGTAAATCGGGTTTCATAAGTTAAAGGGATGAGTTGCTTGACATTGCAACTCCTGAAATCATGATAAGGAGAAAGGTGATATAGAGAGAGAAAGGGTCAAGTACTGACTGTTTCAGGTTTCGGAGATTGAGAGACAAGACGCTTGACCCCCGAATTCATGGAAGTGAAAAGTCCGATCTCTCGAAGTACAAGGGGGAATTTCTTGAAGTTGATTGTTGGTGCAGATTTCTGGAAAGGGAAATAGAGGAGCCATTTCCGAGAGCTCTTCGGGTGGGTGTAAGGGGAAAGATCCTATGTGCGTGACCTTCCGACCCGCAGTTTGAGGAAGGGTTGCGGTCAGGTTTGGTATCAGAGCACATAAAAGTTATTTGCTTTCTGTAGCAAGGAAAAGGAGAATTCACCATGCTACCAAGGAGAAGGGACAGGCAAACACCCGATCCACCAGAGGAGAGGGAAATGCCGAGAAGAAGGGAAAGGTATATGACTGATCCATCCATGGAGAGAGAAATGCATGACTTACACACCAGACTTGAAGACATGGAAACAACACAGAGGCATACAATCAGTGTTGGGGATCTTAGTGATTCTGAAAGTGAAATTGAGGCTGAACATGAAGGGGAAGAAGTTGTAGCCGAAGATGCAGCAAATGAACATTTGATTAGGGCTATTGCAAGAATGGGTGCAAGAGCGAAAATGGACATTCCAGTTTATGAGGGAAACTTGGATGCAGAGGAGCTTCTAGACTGGATTAGAGCTCTGGACACATATTTTGACTATGAAGATGTCGAAGAGGACAAGAAGGTCAAACATGCTGTCACGAGAGTAAAAGGACATGCAACATTACAGTGGGATGAACTACAAGCTGACAGATGCTGCAAAGGCAAGCAGAAAATCAAAAGCTGGGATAGAATGATCACGAAGATGAAGGAAAAATTCATGCCCAGAGATTACCAGATTACTCTTTTTCGAAGAATGCAGAACTTGAGACAGAAGCTGATGACAGTGAAAGAATACACTGAATAATTCTACAGGCTGAACATTAGGGTAGGTCATCGAAAAACTGATGATGAAAAGGTTTCCAGATACATGAATGGCATGAGATACGACATTTAGGATGAGATGAGCATGGTAGCCATCTGAACGATGGAAGATGCTTATCAGATGGCTCTAAAGGCAGAAGAGAAGCTGAGCCGAAAGTAGGGTCAAAGAGGTTGAGGCAGAAGTCAAGCCAGGGGCAAATTAGTTGTCCAGGATAAAAATAAAAAACCCAAGGAGGACTGGAAGAAACCTCAAACTCGAATTGAGAGAGGTGGAACCTCACAGCGAGGGAAACATATCGAACAGAGAGGAGATTATGTTGATAATAATATCTTTCCTCGTACTAGAGGTAGAGGAAGAGGAAGAGGTGGAGTAATAACATGCTTCACGTGTGGAAAGACTGGGCAAAAGTCTTATGAGTGTCCAAATAAAAAGAAAGAAGGAGGTGAGGCTCACATCGCCGAAGCACAAAGGCAGGATGCTGAGGTAGAAGATGCTGAAGGTGGAAGATCGTTGATGATGAGAAAATCTCTTTTGACACCAGAGAAGGAGGTGGAGAGTTTAGTCCAAAGAAACAGAATTTTCTGGACTACTTGCAAGACCAAAGACAGAGTATGCAAGGTCATTGTGGACAGTGGTAGCATAGATAATCTCATTTCTACAGAGATGGTAGAGAAGCTAGAGCTGGAGACGATTGATCATCCAAGCCCATACAGAGTTTCGTGGCTACAAAAAGGACATCAGGTAACTGTCACTAAACAATGTTTAGTTGAATTTAAGATAGGGGGATATAATGATAAGATACTCTGCGATGTTATTCCTATGGATGTTTTTCATCTATTGCTGGGTAGGCCATGGAAATATGACAGGAATGTGAGTCATGATGGGAGAATGAACACATACACCCTAGAGAATAATGGGAGGACTCACATGTTGCTTCCAATCAAGGATAAGGAGGTGAAACCTGAAGTAAGCAACACTATACTTCTCATGAGTGGGAAGGAACTTCTTACAGAGGTTAAGAAGAAAGAGGAACCGCAATTCATTGTGGTCAGGAAACCGAAGATTGTTTTGACCAGCACAAGAGTGGATGATTTACCAGAAGAGATTTAGGAACTGCTGGAAGAGTTCGCTAACATAGTAGTGGACGAACTACCTCGTTCGTTGCCACCGATCAGAAGTGTGAGTCATCATATTGATCTCATACTAGGAGCTAGTTTTCCAAACAAATCCACGTACATATTGACGTCGCAAGAGAATGAAGAGGTCAAAAGACAAGTCCAGGATTTGTTGGATAAAGGTTTGGTCAGAGAAAGCTTGAGTCCATGTGTTGTTCCGACAGTACTTAGTTCGAAGAAAGACAGAGGCTGGAGGATGTGTACTGACTCTAGGGAGATCAACAAGATAACCATCAGATACAGATTTCCATTGCCAAGGATGGATGATCTGATGGATTGCTTGAGTGGAGCAAAATATTTTTCAAAGATTGATTTGAAAAGTTGGTATCACCGGATCCGCATGAGAGAAGGTGATGAATGGAAGACAACATTAAAAACCAATGAAGAGTTGTATGAATGGCTTGTTATGCCATTTGGCTTAACAAACATGCCGAGTACCTTCATGAGGTTGATGAACGAAGTCCTAAGGGAGTTCATCGGAAAATTTGTCATTGTATATTTGGATGACATACTGATTTTTAGTAAAACAGTGGTAGAGCATCTGAAACATTTGGTTACAGTGATGCAGAAGCTACAGCAGGAGAAGCTGTTGATAAATATGAAGAAATCCTCATTCATGAAGACAAAGCTCATTTATTTGGGGTTTTTTATTTCTACAGATAAATTGAGGATGGATCCATATAAGGTGGAGGTAATCAAGAGTTGGCCATCACCGAAGAGTATATTTGAGGTGAAAAGTTTTCATGGATTGGCTAGTTTCTACTGAAAATTCATTAGAAATTTCAGTGGAATTAGTGCACCGATGATGGATACAGTGAAGAAAAGACATAAATCTTTTCATTGGGTAGAAGAAGCTGAGAAGAGTTTTAATTTGTTGAAGAGGAAAATCACGGAACAACCAATTTTGGTGTTGCCAAATTTCTAGACGACATTTCAAGTGAAATGCGATGCAAGTGGATTTGCAATAGGGGCAGTTTTGAGTCAAGAAGACAGACCGATAGCATACTTCAGCGAGAAGCTGAATGAAGTGAAGGTGAAGTACTCCACTTATGACAAGGAGTTTTATGCTATCATACATGCATTGAAGAAATGGAGGCATTACCTGATCCTGAAGGAGTTTGTCTTATACAGTGACAATCATGCACTGTAGTTTGTGACTCAACATGAAAAGTTGAATTAGAGACATGTTAAATGGGTGGAATATATGAAAAATTTCACTTTTGTGATTAAACATATTTTTGGTACTGCTAACAAAGTTGTTGATGCCTTGACCAGGAAGTGTTTGCTATTGTAGGAGTTCAGAGTCAAAACGTTGGGTTTTGATGATCTCAGGGACATGTACAGAAATGATCCAGATTTTAAAGGGGCATACAAGGCAGCTGAGAATCCAATTCTCAGAGATAGAAGCCAGTGGGCAGAATACATGATCCAGGAAGGATTAATGTTTAAAGGTAGTCAACTTTGTATTCTGAAATGCTCCATGAGGGAGAATTTGTCGAAAGAGAAACACAGTGGAGGATTGGTCGGGCACTTTGGTCATGACAAGACGTTCGCAAAGTTGAATGAGTCATATTTTTGGCTAGGAATGTGAGCATACGTCAAGAGATTCGCGGACAGATGCAAAATTTTCCAACATTCGAAAGGAAGGAGACATAATGCAGGGTTTTATCAACCATTACCCATACTTGAGAAGCCGTGGGATGCAGTTAGCATGGATTTCGTATTGGGGTTGCCAAGAAAAAAAAGAAGATTTGACTCAATCTTTGTGATGGTGGATAGATTTTCCAATATGGCACACTTCATTCCATGTCAAACGACCAATGACATAACTTACATTGTGAATCTATTTTTCAAAGTAGTCATTCGAATTCATGGCTTACCAAGGAGTATAGTTTCAGATTGAGACACTAAGTTCATAGGACACTTTTGGAGGACCTTATGGAAGAAGTTGGTGACTAACTTGTCGTTTAGTTCGAATTATCATCCTCAGATGGATGGACAGACAGAAGTGGTAAACATAAGTCTAGGAGACTTGCTAAGAAGCCTGGTGACAGAACACAATAGCTAGTGGGACAACATATTACCACAGGAGGAATTTGCTTATAATGACTCAGTTAACAGAAGCACAGGGAAGAGTCCATTTCATATTGTCTATGGCATGTAGCCAAGAGGAGTTTCTGAATTGAGAGATTCAGAACATATTTCAACTAGGAGCGCTAGTGTAGAAGATTTCGCAGGGGCAATGAAGGAGCTTCATAGCCAAGTGAAGGAACGATTGCAGAATTCAAGCCAAGAATATAAGTGGAGAGAAGATCAACACCGGAGACAACTTCAATTTGAGGTTGGTGATTTGATTCTGGCACATTTGAGAAAGGAAAGGTTCTCAAGAGGAACATATAATAAACTGAAGATGAAGAAAATCAGACCATGCAAGGTCTTGAGGAAATTTGGGGCAAATGCTTACGAGATTGAATTACCTGATGGGATTGGAATTTCTCCGATATTCAATATCTCAGATTTGTACCCATATAAAGCTGAAGAAATAGGGATGGAAAATGAAAAACTAGTGATCTAGTGGGAAAAACAGATGCTAGTCGCAGAAAAGTCGTAGATGGAGTGCATACTGGACAAAAGAGTGAGTAAGAAGACTAGGCGAAAGTAATATTTTGAATATTTGGTCAAGTGGAAGGGCCATCTAGTTGAAGATGCCAGCTGGGAAAATGAAGCAGAGATTTAGAAGCATGGACAGACCATGCGCGAGCTCATGGACAGGAGCCCATGAAAATTTTCAAGTGAGGGAGTATGATGAAGGAGCATCTCAAGCGAGCTAGCGTGAAGACAACAGATAGCTAGAAAAACACCCAGCACAAATTTTTAAAAATGTTTTGAAGTATTAATGAAGTTTCCAAGTGGAGGCACACTTGTATAATGTAAACGGTCCTTGAGCGATTCACTCTCGTCCTTAGTAGGTAGAAGTCATTTATAGTAGTTAATGAAGGTAGATAGAATTGAATGTTAGATTAGACAGTTTTAGAGCGCAAGAGGGAAACGAGATATAGAGACCCTCATTGTGTATTGTAATAGAGGAGCATGAAGATTATGAGCAAGAGAATACAGAGCTGAGAAGGGAGAGCTGTAATTTGAAGACACCCATGTATAGAGATTTGAATTAATAAGAAAATAACTTTGATTCAAATTCATGGCATTGTGTTGGTTCTCTGTGTATGTATGTTAAATGTTATGCTCATGGTTGTTTTACTCTTTTTGCTGTACATTTACTTTTATGTTGTGTATGAATGATTTCTTGTTTAATGTCTGAAATATGAAAGAGAGAGAGTAAGGAAAATGAGTTTCAATTGTTTCTCTATCTGAGAAAGAGTTCCTGCAAGGAGTGCAGTTGAATTGTCCGCAAGGAGTGCGTTGACAAAGGGTTCAGAGGTTTGTCTCTGAAAGCTCAGACTAGATAGCTTTTGTTCTCATTTTTTCAGAAGTGCAGTTAGGCACAGGAGTCATGCAAGGTGTGCACAGGCTGAATAGAGCTTCAACTTTCATAACCTGAATGGCGTGTTGAGAGACTACTGCTGCAGGCGTGTGCAGAGTCGAAGGGAGTTCAACACTTGGAGGTGTTTGAAAGTTTTCTGCAAGGAGTGCGAGTAGGATTTTTTTGAAACACCAGAAGTCGTGGGGAAGCTCAAAAGGATTTTAACCTTCGAAGGGGTTGAAGGAAGGCAAGAGGCCAAGTACCTTGAAAATTTGAAGGAAGGCGTAGCGACGTCGGACCGCAGGAGGACAAGTTCCACGGAGAAAGATAACTTGTCTAGTTGGTGCAGAAGTTCCCAAGGAAAGAGACGGACGGTCAGAATTCTCTGTGGAGAATTCACGAAGTCCCTTGAGCCGTCAGATCTCACGGAGGATTAGGGGAGTTACAGTGAGTATTCCCAAAGGTTCAAGCTCAGGAGAGGCAGGACTGTAGATCTAAGCCAACAAGGGTCGTTGGATTTACACATGGATTTTCTATTTCGGGGTTTCGCAGGTTGAAGTCCTGTAACCTTTGCAACTGGACTTGCAAAATCATGAAACATGAAGTCCTGAAGGAATGAGAGGATTGTGTGGGCCATAGAAGACAACAGAGTGGATAGGCGGTGCACTCTCGACAAGGAATTCAATTCCGTTGACCATTTCGGGGTTTCGTGGAGTGAAGTTCCGAAATCCTTGCATCAGGATTCACAAAATCGTGAAGTCTGAAGTCCCAATGGAGTGAAAGACAGTTGAAAGGTCAAACCTTGTGAGCGCATCGGAGGTTCGGTAAATCGGGTTTCGGAAGTCGAAGGGATGAGTTGCTTGACATCGCAACTCCTGAAATCACGATAAGGAGAAATGTGATATAGAGAGAGAAAGGGTCAAGTGATGATTGTTTCGGGTTTCAGAGATTGAGAGACAAGACGCTTGACCCTCGAATTCACGGAAGTGAGAAGTCTGATCTCCTGAAGTACAAGGGGGAATTTCCCAAAGTTGATTGTGGGTGCAGATTTCCCGAAAGAGAAATAGAGGAGCCATTTTCGAGAGCTCTTCAGGCCAGTGTAAGGGGAAAGATCCTGTGTGCATGACCTTCCGACCCATGGGTTGAGGAAGGGTTGCAGTTAGAAGAAGATGGAGGAATAAAGCGGTAGAAGGATAGACTTGTTGTAAAGGGGTTTGCACAAAAGAAAGGTATAGATTTTGATGAAATATTTTCTCCTGTTGTTAAAATGACTTCAATTATGACTATTTTAAGTCTTGTGGCAATAGAAGATTTGCATCTTGAACAGTTAGATGTAAAAACACCTTTTCTCCATGTGGATTTGGAGGAAGATATTTATATGCAGTAGCCACAGGGGTATGAGGTCAATGGGAAGGATAATTTGGTATGCAAGTTGAAGAAGAGCTTGTATGGCCTAAAGCAAGCTCCAAGGAAGTTGTATTTGAAGTTTGACAGGTTTATGACAAAACAGGGTTATAGTAGATGTCATTTTGATCACTGTGTTTATTTCAAAAACCTAGAAAATGGAAGCTATATTATCTTGCTATTGTATGTAGATGACATGCTTGTTGCAGGGTCTAATATGCAGGATATAAATGTGCTCAAGAATAAATTATCTAATTCATTTGCGATGAAGGATTTGGGTGCTGCAAAGAAAATCCTTGGTATAAGAATAACAAGAGATAGGAAAAATCGCAACTTGACATTGTCTCAGGGTGAGTACATAGAGAAAGCATTGGAGAGGTTTAGAATGCAGAATGCAAAACCAGTTAGTACACCTTTCGCCGGCCATTTCAAATTAACTAAGGAAATGTGTACCAAAACACAAGAGGATACAGAATACATGTTTGGGGTCCCTTATTCATCAACAATTGGTAGCTTGATGTATGCAATGGTTTGCACAAGACCAGATATTGTACATGCAGTGGGAGTTGTGAGCAGGTATATGAAAAATCTAGGTAAAGAACAGTGGGAGGTAGTAAAGTGGATTATTAGGTATTTGAGAGGTACTGCTACTCATGCATTATGTTTTGGAGGTTCAGACACTTTTCTACAGGGATATGTTGATTCAGATATGGTAGGTGATAAAGACAACAGGAGGAGCACCACAGGGTATGTTTTTACTATAGGTGGAACAACAGTAATTTGTATTTCAAAACTGAAAAAGGTTGTTGCACTTTCAACAACAGAGGCAGAGTATGTTGCTTCTACATAGGCTAGTAAAGAGATGATTTGGTTACAGAGGTTTATAGAGGAATTGGGAAATAAGCAAGAGAATAGTAGGTTGTACTGTGACAGTGAGAGTGCCATTCATCTTGCAAAAAACTCAACCTTCCATTCAAAGACTAAGCATATATAGTTGAGGTACCACTTCATACGATCCACCTTGGAGGATGGACATTTGAAGTTGGAAAAGATACACACTAGCCATAATTCTGCAGACATGTTAACAAAGGGAGTAACCAGGGAGAAATTAAGTTCCTGCTCAGTTTCAGTTGGTTTTCAAGAATGAATATGAAGATGAGAAATTTTCCAAGTCCAAAAATGTTCAGATTCCAACATATACAACAACAATGGAGTTGTTGAGATCAGTTTCCAAGTGGGAGATTGTTGGTTGTGGAGCCTGATTATCTTCCTGATTCAGAGGTATTTTGTTTTCAGCCATGTTTATACCACATGATGTATTTACACCTAGAAGAATGTACACTCTTCCACGCGGGGGAGTGGAGAGGGGAGGTACCCCCTCTGCAGGGTTTGGGGGGTTTGGGGGCGAAGCCCCTGAAGGAAAAATTGCCTTGTAAATGTATATTGTAATTTCATTGTAAATCTAGACCGTTCATTAAAAGGTCATAGATCTAACAATATAAATTATGTTAGGGTTTTTTTCCCTAGAAGGTAACCCTCTGTTATGAGGGAAATGTATTGCGGCTATGCATGATAGTGAATATTGTATTCTAATATAGGAGATTGTGAGAGAAAGAAGAGGAAGTTACAACTAGTTTGTTGTAGGTTGTATCCCTTGATATGCTAGATAATAATAAATGAAGGACCTAGAAATTTATCTGGTGGACGTAGCCCACACTAGGTGAACCATGTAAATCTGTGTCTCTATTGTATTGTGTATCTTTTATGTTTAATTTCCACATTTGTTTTATTTTATTGCTCCACGATCGTGTTTTTCTAACAGAGGAAATGTGGAGACAGAAGATCAGAGCTAATTGGTTACAGAAGGGCGACCATAATACAAAATTCTTCCATCAATTCACTAGCCACTGGAGAAATCGAAAAAATATTTGGGATATCTTGGATGATAACGAAACTTGTCACTCAGGTTAGGAGGCCCTTATATCTGAAGCAGTGAGACATTTCAAAGACTTTTATGATGACATGCGATACAACTTGATTATCGAGTAGGTAAGCATTGTTCAGCAGTATCCTCGCTTGGTTGATGAGAATGACATTTAGTTACTTGAAATACCTTGTGCCAAATTTGAAATCGTAAATGTCCTTAAGGGATTTTCCAAGGACAAAAGTCTTGGGTCAAACGGGTGGACGATAGAATTCTTTCTCTTATTCTTTGACTTGGTAGGGGATGACCTTCTTGAGGTGGTGGAGGAATCGAAGAGGGGTGGAACGATGACAAGGTCCTTAAAATCGACCTTTCTAGTGCTCATCCCAAAATTGAGCAAGCCCTCTTCTTTTGGAAATTTCATACCTATATCACTCTGTAATTTGTTTTACAAAATCATTGCAAAACTCATTTCCAATAGGATTAAACTGATCCTTTCGCGGTCTCTTTTTGGGGAGCAGCTGAGGTTCTTAAAAGGTAGAAAAATACTAGACGCAGTTGGAACATATCATGAATGTTTCCACAACACCAAAGTAAAGAATTTGAAGGCCATTTTACTAAAACTAGACTTGCAGAAGGCTTACGACTGTGTAAACTGGGATTTTTTGTGGATGATCCTTCTTCGATCACGCTTTGGACTCATGCTTACTAATTGGATAATGAGTTGTGTTATTACAAAAAAATTTGCAATATTGATCAATGGTGGGATTAATCTTTATCTAGGTGGATATCGGTGGCCACCCACCTTTTCTAACTGGCTCAAAACAATTTTTTGACAATTTTGGTAATTTACTATTTTTAGTAGTTTTAACTTCCGGGTCCATTGTGAGAGCCAAAATGAAGGTTTTTCTGGATTGAGCTTCTCAATTATAGACAAATGAATGATTGAGCCTCCAAAATGAGTCTCCTCTATGATACCTTTCCAACAGGCTATTACACGCCTAAAAAAAGATCGTATGCAAAAGTTACGACCCCGTGAATTTGATGTACTAACTTACCCAAATAGGGCCCACATGACTTTTGGCGCTTCATATCCTAGGGTTAGGTTTTTGGATGTCTAGGATTTTTGGCATTCCTGTTTATTGTAAAAATGCCTTCAGAGCCTCATTGTAATCATCTTCTTACATGCGAGTAGAGGTCACATCTCTTCTCAGAGATAAGCTGCCACCATTCTAGCGAGTCTTTCACTCAGTATTTTTATAGTCTCTGTACATTTATTTCATTAATAGAAATCGTGTATTACTATATATCTGTGTTTATGGTTGCATCTCTGATACATTTCTGTTATATTATTGAATATCTGCGATATATTTGTGCATTTCTTTATTATATATCCGCTCTCATTTCGTGCCGAAAATAAACTACTCCATTCTTCTAGAGTGGGAGTGGACTAAGACAAGGTTTCCCCTTATCCCCCCTGCTCTATATCTTAGTTATGGAATGACTTAGTCTCCTACTCAAGAAGGCACAGTATGAAGGGAAACTTTTTGGAGTCAATATTACCAGGTTGATTAAGATTCTTATGTTATTATTTGTGGACTATGTCCTTATCATGACTAGAGCTTATGTTCATGAATGGAAGGAAATCAAATCTATATTGTCTACTCTCTACCGATATTTTGTATTGATTATAAACCCCCACAAGTCTACCTTACTTTACTCAGAGTTTTAGGGGGAGGAATTGATTCCTTTCAAGGTAATATTCCCTTAAAAATGTGCAAACTTATCTGTAGGTTTTAGGCATCTTGGATTTTACCTAAAGCCTTCAAATTATAGGGTCGAAGACTGGCATTGGCTCATCGCTAAGTTTGAGAGAAGGATTGGTCTTTGGTGCTATCATTGGATATCCTTAGGAGGGCGGTTTGTACTTTTAAAATTGATACTCTAGAGCTTTCCTGTTTACTGGCTGGCAGTGGCCATTATTCCATATTTTGTTCTTAATAGGATCATACAACTGATATTCAATTTCTTGTGGTCGGTTAGTGGGTCAAGGGAGCGTATTCACCTTTGAAAGTGGGAGATCATTGCAAAACTGAAATCCTACATTGGTTGGGGAGTCAGGAACTTATTTATGTTCAGTAGAGCGTTGGTTGTGAAAACCTTGTGGCAGTGTTTGATGAAGGATGACATTTGGCATAAAGTTCTAATGGATAAATATATTCCTAATATCATTGTGGTGACTTGGTTGATAATCTCCACACTTAGGACTCAAAACACCTCAAACACTTGGAAAATTCTGGTTAAATCTTTGGATTTAATTACACTCTAGTTGTCCTGGAGTTTAGGTTCAAGTCATTAAATTTGTATTGGAGAGGATGAGATATTGGGAATGGGATTAAATTCATTTCTCTCGCTCGATCTTATCACTACACTAAAGCAACGTAGTATATACTTTTAATATCATGCAAGAGGTGTGGGCATATCGGGGGCGATTTTGGCTCATTGGAAATCTAGTGAATAGTTGGGTTTCATTGGTGAAGAGGCATCTGAATGGGATTATTATTGTAGAGCTTTGATTATATCAAGAATTTAGTTGACTGAAAAACTTGATATACTAAGTTGGATCAGGCATCATCGCAACCAAAAATGTTTACAACACTCTAGCCTCAAAACTATGGATTCCAAGAAAAGGTTGGTCCAAGGTAAAGTTTCTTTGTTCTTCCAGGGCTAACAATGCATTTATCCTTTGGGGAACATTAGAAGAATTTAATTCTTCAGTCTGTAACATCAGCCGTAAGGAGGAATGTTCTAGTTTAGTAGGCAAAATAACCTCTTGGCCATATACGAGATGAAAGGGAGTAAATCTTGTACTTGCTTTGGTGTTTGTATGATCTGCCTAGAGAGCATAAGTGAGAAGCGTGTGCCATTGGTGAGGTTTGTCTTCTATGATTCTCTTTATGATCCTAACCAGATTCTTATTAGTGTAATTTTCCCTCCCATTTCCATGAGGGTAATAAGCAGATGAAGTAAAATGTTTGACACTTAATTTAGCCATAAATTGGGTTAATTTTGCAGAAATAAAGGCTGGGGCATTGTCCGTAATTATCTCTAATGAGATGTTGAATCTGGAAAATATGTTAGATTCTGGGAAATAAATTACATGCTCATCATGTGCGTGTCTAAGAGGGACAACCTTGGTCCACTTAGTAAAGTAATCAGTGGCTATCAAAATAAATATATCCCTGTAGAAGACATAGGATTGATAGGACCAATAAAATCTAGATGCCATTTAGAAAAAGGGAAATCTGAGAGGACAGGTTGTAAAGGCATGGAAGAAAGGTGTTATTTCCTAGTGAATTTTTGGCATTTATCACAGGATCTTGAAAATTTATATGAATCATGGAATATCGAATGCCAATAGTAACCATTTCTTATGATATTAAAAGCAGTAGGCTTAGCAGAGCAATGGACACCAAAGTGAATGACAGAAGCAGATGATCCATGGATTTTGAATAATAACTTATGTACTTCTTCATCATTTACACATCAAAGTAACAAACCATCAGTATACCTCCTAAAAAAAAGTCTCCTAAAATGATATACTTGGAAGCTTCAAGGTGGAGTCTCCTCCTCTGGTGAGCATCCAACTCATCTGGACACTTTTGATACTGCAAATAATACACTAGATTTTTATACCAAGGATGTTTATATAGAGAAATATTTTCATTTTCAATATAAAATAGTGCTAAAAGAGGATTATCTTGGTCGTCAAGTTCTTCACTTGGTTCAAGGTGCTAATCTAATTGAAGAGATAGGTATCGTCCCTTGATTGTCTTCGAATTCATGATCATCAAATCATGCTCCTAAAATTTGGCAAGCTGATGTGAAACTTTTCTTGAAAGATAAGTTGTGAAAGACAAAAATTGATAGTAGGTAAAGGGACTTTTACCAATGTATGTTTGCATAAAATATTATGGCGAAATTTTTCTATAGCCTTGACAAGAGAAAAAACATGTTTCTCAATATAAGAATATTGGATCTCATCATCTGATAAACTTTGACTCATGTAAGCTACTGGTTTTTCATTGTTTTGTTCATCACATTGTAAGAGGATACCATAAATTTATTCCTTGGTGGCATTGGTATATATGACAAATTCTTTTTCAAAATCCAGTTTCGCTAGAACTGGTGCAAAGCTAATTTATTTCTTAATCCTAAGGAAAGCATTCTCGACATCATCTGTCCAAGAAAAAGAATGATCTTGCTTCAAATTATTATGGATTGGTTTAACCATGACAAAAAATCAGGAACAAACCTATAGAGAAAATTAATAATTCCCATGAAAGCTTGAACTTATTTCTTGGAGGTGGGGGTAGGGAGGTTTAGAATGGAAGTAATCCTCTTAGGATCTATTCTTATCCCTGAATTAGAAAAAATATGACCAAGGAGTTTTCCCTTTGTGACACCGAAAATAGATTTGTAAATATTCAAAGAAATTCTTAATTTTCTGTAGCACATGAGAACTTTTCTAAGATGACCAAAATGATCTAACCAGTTTTTAGAATAAACAGTCAAATCATCAAGATAAAATTGGATAATCTTGCCGATTAGATCATCAAAATCTATCTGCGTATCTCTTTGAAAGGTGACACCTGTATTAGATAATCCAAAAGGCATGCATTCATAAGTGAATGTTCCCTAGCGTGTGGTAAATGTGGTTTTATACCTATCAGTCCTTTTTACCTTGATTTGATTATACCTAGAGAAACCGTCAAGTGAGGACATCATTTGAGACCCTACAACTTGTTGTAAGATCATTTCCATATTAGGAAGTAGACAATTGTCTTTTGCAATTTCTCTATTTAATTCACGGAAATCGACACATAATCAGATCTGACCAGTAGTTTTCCGAACATGAACTAGGTTTGAAACCTAGTCAGAATACTTAACTGGAAATATTACACTAGCTTTCAACAATTTTTCCAATTCTTTTCTAACAGTGTCTTCGATCACATGGTTAATAGTTTTTTTTTTGCCTAACTGGTTTTACCCCATTCATTGATAGGAATGGCATGTTGTATGAGAGCATGATCAAAACCATGAAGATCCTCATATGACCATGCAAAAACATCTTGAAATTCACAGAGTAATTCTGTGAATTTTTCTTTTTCTTCATCAGAACATTGGGCACCTAATTTAATGATATTTGGAGATTCAGATGTCCCAATATTCAAGGAAATGGTATTCACCAATTTTCCTTTTCGACTCCTCTTTTTTATGTGTTTCTTTGTTTCCTACATCACTTGAAGAAAATGAACTTTCGAGAGGAGTCAAGCCTTTAGGAAATTTGTCATCTTCAATAGAGATGATTTCTTTGGGCTTAAACGGTTCATTTTGTATGAAAGCACAAATTCCTTCATCACTCGAGAAAACTTGCCATGATTCTACGTTATCAGGAATGTGAGGACGATATAGAGATTGACAAGTACAATCAGGTGTTTGAGGTAAAAGTTGTCGGGTAGGGGATGTTACAAAAATAACTAGCCTATCATCCATTAAATTAAGTTCCCTCTTAACATGAGTGATGTTAAATGATAACAGATTTGAAATGAGCATCCAAACAACTTGAGTATAACGTTTAATAAAATGATTGCTCGGTGAATAAATATTATGTACTAGATTCACAATAAGTTTAGAATCACCAAAAACTGTAAGGTGGCCACAACCAAGGTTATATTCATTTTCTATTCCTAACAACAAGGCCTCAAACTTAGATACATTGTTTGTGAAAGAAAATTCCAACCTATAAGAAAAATTGTGGATTTTACCTATAGGAGAATATAGAATGATTTTGGCTCCATTACCTTCATTTGAACATGAGACATTGAAATGCATATGCCACATGCCATCATGAAAATCAACTGGTTCAAGCATAGTGTCACCCTCATCAACAAAGATAGAGTACACTCCCAAATATTCCTCGAGATAATTTACATTAGTTTTGGGAACACTCTCTATATACGGTGAAATTCTTCCTTCCCTAAGGACTATGATGTTCTTTTCATTCCGAGGGACAAAAAAATGTGTTCCATCAAGTGAAAGGTATCCACCAGTTAAGTCTTGCCAATATATTCTTAAAATAATTGAATAGTTACTCACTGACATATCAATTACTTGGATGTTGAGGGTTGTTCTTGTTGGGCAATTCAATTGCTTAAATTGCTTTCATTTAATTATCAACCAGGGATGCTCATAAGCTTGTGATGATGCCAACAAAATATATGCAGGAGTAGGCATCTAACTCTAATCTAAGAAAATTCAATCAAATCCTAACTCTTTCATTCGACTTAATAAGACTTAGTTGTTGTAGGAAAGAAAACACTATCTCCCTTACAGGAGGTCCTATCATGATGTTTCACAAAACCTATCAACAATCAAGATCTTAAAGTAAAAACTCATGCATTGAAAATAAATACACTTAAAAAGGCTTAGTTGTTGTAGGCATGAAAACAATAGCTCCCTTATAGGAGGTCTTCTCGTAATTTTTCAAATAACCTATCAACAATCAAGATCATCAAATAATTCTAATTAAAACAATAAAGCATATAAACCTATTCAAAGCATTAGAACAAGAAGAAAATGCTACTATGATCTATGTGGAGTGAGCTCAATTCTCCCAAGAAGAAAGTAACACATAAACTAAAGAATTCTAAATCTAAACTAGACAATGGAAACTAATGTGAAAATAAAGCTTGATTCTTATTCCATCATAAGTTGGACACAATGCTCTAGGAGTCCTCCCCTTGAAATGGAGGAGGCACTCCTATTGATACAAAAATTTAAGATAACTTAGATCCATAAATCTCTCCTAGATCCACAAATGTCTCATTTGGTTACAACCATGTGCTCACACCTATCAAGTGATATCTCTACAAATCCTCTCACAAATATTTCTTTCATGATTAATCTCCA
>ML776580.1:578023-617657 GCA_009831015.1 Picea engelmannii | reverse complement strand
AGTCGTGTTCCAGCAGTCGTGTTCCAGCATTCGTTTTAGCATCTACGTTTCAGCCTCTGTGATTCAGTATTTGTGTTTTAGCATCTACGTTTCAACATATGTGATTCAACATTTGTGTTTCAGCATCTACGTTTCAACATCTGTGATTCAGCACTTGTGTTTCAACAGTTCGCATTTGTGTTGCAGCATCTACGTTTTAGCATCTGTGATTCAGCACTTGTGTTTCAGCAGTTCACATTTGTGTTGCAGCGTCTGTGTTTCAGCTTCTATGTTCCTGCCTCTGTTCTCCATAAACAATCGATTTCCATCAATGACAACCTTGATCATCTGCATCATCTCTGCTGTAGCCATATTTCCAACATGTCCCTGACAAGTTCTGAGTATAGCAATTTGGGTCTCGAGCTTGTCTCTCTTGAAGACAATCACTCTCGCACACCCAAGAAACCCTCAAATGTGGAAGAAAAGAAAAATGACAGAGCAAACGATCCTATCAATCTGTTGCTTGAGCAAGCTCTTATGAGATAGAGGGATGAAATGATGGAGAATTTTTCCCACATCCTTAAATGCCTATCGATAGCATCAGGCACATCTTCATCAAGTGACCACTTTGGAGGCACCTCACCTTTCAAGGTACAAGTTAATTTTGATATTCTTGTATTTGAATAACAGATAGATGCAGAAGCCCTAGAAAAACAGTTAACTCTGCTAGAAGGTTATTTCTCTGTTCATAATTTTTCCGACAAAGAAAAGATCACCTTCACACTCCTTAAAGATCTCCCGCATGTCAAACATTGGTGGGAAACTTACTCGGAGAAAAGTTCCATAGAGGAGTCTGGAATATATGGGGCCAATCCCACTTGGGATTTTTTTGTGGATGCAGTAAAAGAGCAGTATTACCCTGTTGGATACTATGAGGACCAATACATGAGATGGACCACACTGTGGCAAGAGAGGGGCCAAGTAGTTCCATAGTTCACCAATACCTTCCATACCTTGCGCACCAAGTTGGGTATCAAAGAATCTGAGTGACATTTGGTTCTGAAATACTGTGGGGCTCTACACAGATACATCTAGATTGAAATTGATTTTTTGGACATCTCATCACTCGGTGCTGCTTATCGATATGCTATTAAAATTGAGCAGAAATTTAAGCACCAGAAAAAACCGGAATTCTGGTCTATAAATCCGCAACAACCAAAGTATGCCAAAGATGGTCCTAACAAACAGTCTCCCAAAAACCAGTCCAAGACACAGGAAAAGAAGGGTCACGAGAAGACAAAGAAGGACACCAGAAAATTGTGTGATTTCCACAAAATTCCCTGGCACAACACCAATGAATGTTTCTCAAAAAATTCATTGGTGGTTGAGATCAAAGACAAGGAGTTGAACCCTGATTCAGAATCTGATTCTGAAAATATTGGTAAAGGACATATCATTGACACAGACCCCATTGCTATTGTCACGACTGCAACAATTCAGACAGAAGAACCAACAGATCCTGAAGAGGGGAGTGCCTTTTTCATTCATAGATGTGGGTGAAGGGGACCTCGCTACATTTTATTGTTGATAGTGGAAGCCAGAAAAACCTAATCTCAACAGAGGTTGTCAAACAGTTGGGATTGTCGACAACACCACACCCACAACCATACAAAATCAGGTGGCTTCGGCATGGACGAGATCTCCGTGTCAACGAACAGTTTCGGTTGTCACACGACATCCAACTCTTCGAGGATGAGGTATTATGTGATGTTGCCCCACTATATGTCCGTGATGTTCTCTTGGGCCAACCATATATGTGGAGACGCCATGCTATTTATGAGTTTCGACCCTGTAGTGTCATTGTTACTTTGGGGGGTCATCTCTACAGAATACCAGAGGTAGTTCCAACTATTGTTCCACCTAAAAAGTGTTTCAAGGCAGTATCTCATACTGCAAAATTTAGCTTCTTCACAATCTATTCAAAAGGGGAACAGAAGGACACTGCAACCACTGCAGCCTCGCCCCCTGCACCTTCTATCCAACAGAAGCAGGTTGAAAAGGTTGTAGAAAAGTGCAAAGATTCCTTCTGCACACCTTCCTGTCATGTAGCTCGACTTGTTGAACAACCTCATCTTCAACAGGTTCATGACAGACTTCCACAAACTAAGTAGCGCAATGTCTTCAGCAATACAGGCAGCTCACCAAGATGCAGATCCAAAAAATGCTTTTCTCTCTCCCTCGGGAACTCAATGCAATGGATACCATTAATTACTAAGGAGGGAGCATTGATCTAGGTGAATATCAGTGGCCACCCACCTTTTGCGACTGGCTGAAAACAATTTTCTGGCAATTTTGGCAATTTACTATTTTTAGCAGGTTTTAACTTCTGGGGCCATTTTAAGGGCCTAAATGAAGATTTTTCGAGATCGATGTTCTCAATGATAGACAAAAACATGACTGATCCCCAAAAATGAATCTCCTCGACGATACCTTTCCATTCAGCTATCATATGCCTAAAACAGAGATTGTATGCAAAAGTTATGACACCGAGAAGTTGATGTACTAACTTACACAAATGGGGCCCACATGACTTTTGGCGCTTCATCTCCTAGGGTTAGGTTTTTGGATGTCTAGGGTTTTTGGAATTCCTGTTTATTGTAAAAAGGCCTTCAAAGCCTCATTGTAATCATCTTCTTGTGAATGCGAGTAGCCGTCACATCTCTTCTCAGAGATACGCTGCTACCATTCTAGCGAGTCTTTCACTCTGTATTTTTACAGTCTCTGTACATTTATTTCATTAATAGAAATTGTGTATTACTGTATATCTATGTTTATGGTTTCATATATAATATATTTTTGTTATATTATTCAATATTTGTGATATCTCTGTGCATTTCTTTATTATATCTTCGATTTCATTTCGTGCCAAAAATAATCCGGATCAGTGGTATTAGAGCAAGCTGCTCTTGATCATTTTTTTCAATGCATGTCCCTGACGAGGTCAGAGTATAGAAAGTTGGGTCTCGAGCTTGTATCTCTTGAATATAATCTCTCTCACACACCCAAGAAACCCTCAATGGTGGAAGAAAAGAAAAATGATGGAGTAGACGATCCTATCAATCTATTGCTTGAGCAAGATCTCACACAACAGAGGGACCAAATGATGGAGAATTTTTCCCACATCCTTAAATGCCTACAGATAACATCAGGCACATCTTCATCAAGTGACCACTTTGGATGCACCTCACCTTTCAAGGTAGAAGCTAATTTTGATATTCCTGTATTTGAAGGACAGATAGATGCATAAGCCCTAGAAAAATGGTTAACTCTGCTAGAAGGTTATTTCTTTGTTCACAATTTTTTCGACAAAGAAAAGATCACCTTCTCACTCCTTAAAGCTCTCCCTCATGTCAAACATTGGTGGGAAACTTAATGGGAGAAAATTTCCACAGAGGATTCTAGAATATATGGGGCTGATCCCACTTGGGATTTTTTTTGGATGCAGTAAAGGAATAGTATTACCCTGTTGGCAACTATGAGGACCAATACATGATATGGACCACACTGCAGCAAGAGAGGGGCCAAGAAGTTCCGAAGTTCACCAATATCTTCCATACCTTGCGCACCAAGATGGGTATTAAGACTCCGAGCGACATTTGGTTTTGAAATACCGTGGGGCTCTACACAGATACATCCAGACTGAAATGGATTTTATGGACATCTCATCACTCGGTGCTGCTTATTGATATGCTGTTAAAATTGAGAAAAAATTTAAGCACCAGGAAAAACAAGAATTTAGGTCTGCAAATCCGCAACAACCAAAGTATGACAAAGATAGCCCTAACAAACAGTCTCCCAAAAACCAGACCAAGACACAGGAAAAGAAAGGTCATGGGAAGACAAAGAAGGACACCAGAAAATGGTGTGATTTCCACAAAATCCCCTAGCACAACACTAATGAATGTCGCTCAAAATATTCATTGGTGGTCGAGATCAAAGACAAGGAGCTGAACCCTGATTCAGAATCTGATTCTAAAAATACTGGTAAAGGATAGATCATTGACACAGACCCCACTGCTATTGTCGCGACCACATCAATTCAACCAGAAGAACCAACAGATCCTGAAGAGGGGGAGTTCCTTTTTCATTCACATATGTGGGTGAAGGGGACACCACCGCATTTTATTGTTGATAGTGAAAGCCAAAAAAACCTCATCTCAGTAGAGGTCATCAAACAATTGGGATTGTCAACAACACCACACCCGTAGCCATACAACATCGGGTGGCTTCGGCAAGGACGAGATCTCTGTGTCACCCAATAGTGCCAATTATCATACGACGTCCAACCCTTCAAGTATGAGGTATTATGTGATGTTGCCCCATTGGATGTATGTGATGTTCTCTTGGGCCAACCATATATGTGGAGACGCCATGTTGTTTATGAGTCTCGACCCCGTAGTGTCATTGTTACTTTGGGGGGTCATCTCTAGAGAATACTAGAGGTATTTCCAACTATTATTCCACCTAAAAAGTGTCGCAAGGTAGTATCTCAAATGGAAAAATTAAGCTTCACAATCTGTTCAAAAGTGAAATAGAAGGACACTGCAACCACTGCAGCCTCGCCCCCTGCACCTTCTATCCAACAGAAGCAGGTCGACAATGTTGCAGCAAAGCAAAAAGATTCCTTCTACACCCCTTCCTCTCATGTAGCTCAAGTTTTTGAACAACCTCATCTTCAATAGGTTCATGACAGACTTCCACAAACTAAGCAGTGCAATGCCTCCAACAATACAAACAACTCACCAAGATGCAGATCCAACAAACACTTTTCTCTCTCCCACGGGAACTCAACAAAATGGAGGCCATTACTTCCTAAGGATGGAGGATTGAACCAGGTGAATATCGGTGGCCACGCACCTTTTTCGACTGGCTCAAAACAATTTTCTGGCAATTTTGGCAATTTAATATTTTTAGCAGGTTTTAACTTCTAGGGCCATTTTGAGGTCCTAAATGAACGTTTTTTGAGATAGAGGTTCTCATTGATATCCAAAGGAATGATTGATTTTCCAAAATTAATCTCCTCAATGGTACCTTTACAACGAGCTATCATACGCCTAAAACGAAGATCGTATGCAAAGGTTACAACCCCGGGAAGTTGATGTACTAACTTATCCAAATGAGGCCCGCATGACTTTTGGCGCTTCATCTCCTAAGGTTAGATTTTTGGATGTATAGGGTTTTGGGAATTCTTGTTTATTGTAAAAAGGACTTCAAAGCCTCATTGTAATCATCTTCTTATGAATGCGAGTAGCCATCACATCTCTTCTCAGAGATAAGCTGGCACCATTCTAGCGAGTCTTTCACTCTATATTTTTACAGTCTCTGTACATTTTTTTCATTAATAGAAATCGTGTATTACTGTATCTCTGTGTTTATGGTTGCATATCTGATATATTTTTGTTATATTATTCAATATCTGTGATATCTCTGTGCATTTCTTTATTATATCTCCGATCTCATTTCGTGCCGAAAATAATCCGGATTAGTGGTATTAGAGCAGGATACTCTTGATCATTTTATTTAGTGCATGTACGCGACGAGGTCCGAGTATAGAAAGTTGGGTCTCGAGCTTGTCTCTCTTGAAGACAATTGGTCTTGCACACCTAAGAAACCCTCGATGGCCGAAGAAAAGAAAAATGACGGAGAAGAGGATCCTATCAATCTGTTGTTTGAGCAAGCTCTCATGCGATAGAGGGACAAAATGATGGAGAATTTTTCCCACATCCTTAAATTCCCGCCGATAGAATCAAGCGCATCTTCATCAAGCGGCCACTTTGGAGGCACTTTGCCTTTTAAGGTACAATTTAATTTTGATATTTCTGTATTTGAAGGACAGATAGATGCAGAAGCCCTAGAAAAATGGTTAACTCTGCTAGAAGGTTATTTCTCTGTTCACAATTTTTCCAACAAAGAAAAGATCACCTTCGCACTAATTAAATCTCTCCCTCATGTCAAACATTGGTGGGAAACTTACTGGGAGAAAAGTTCCACACATGAGTCTAAAATATATTGGGTCGATCCAACTTGGGATTTTTTTGTGGATGCGGTAAATGAACATCATTACCCTGTTGGCAACTATGAGGACTAATACATGACATGGACCACACTGCAACAAGAGAGGGGCCAAGTAGTTCCGGAGTTCACCAATACCTTACATACCTTGTGCACCAAGCTGGGCATCAAAGACTTTGAGGGACATTTGATTCTAAAATACCGTGGGGCTCTACATAGATACATCCAGACTGAAATGGATTTTCTATACATCTCATCACTTGGTGCTGCTTATCAATATGTTGTTAAAATTGAGCAGAAATTTAAGGACTAGAACAAATGAAAATTTGGGTCTACAAATCCACAATAACCAAAGTATGACAAAGATGGCCCTAACAAACAGTGTCCTAAAAACCAGTCCAAGTCACAGGAAAATAAAGGTCATGGGAAGACAAAGAAGGACACCGAAAAATGGTGTGATTTCCACAAAATCCCCTGGCATAACATTGATGAATGTAGCTCAAAACAGTCATTGGTGGCCAAGATCAAATACAAGGAGTTGAACCCTGATTCAGAATCTGATTCTGAAAATACTGGTAAAGGACAGATCATTGACGCAGACCCCACTACTATTGTCATGACTGCATCAATTCAACCAGAAGAACCAAGAGATCCTAAAGAGGGGGATCACCTTTTTCATTCACAGATGTGGGTGAAGGGGACCCCACTGCATTTTATTGTTGATAGTGGAAGCCAAAAAAACCACATCTTAGTAGAGGTCGTCAAATAGTTGGGATTGTCGACAACACCACACCCACAACCATACAACATCATGTGGCTTCGGAAAGGATGAGATCTCTATGTCAGCCAATAGTGCTGATTGTCATACAACATCCAACCCTTCAAGGATGAGGTATTATGTGATGTTTCCCCACTAGATGTCTGTGATGTTCTCTTGGGTCAACCATATATGTGGAGACGCCATGCTGTTTATGAGTCTCGACCTCATAGTGTCATTGTTAGTTTGGGGGGTCATCTCTACAGAATACCAGAGGTAGTTCCAACTATTGTTCAACCTAAAAAGTGTCGCAAGGTAGTATCTCATACTGCAAAATTCAGCGTCTTCACAATCTGTTCAAAAGAGGAATAGAAGGACACTGCAACCACTGTAGCCTCGCACCTTGCACTTTTTATCCAAGAGAAGCAGGTCGACAAGGTTGCAACAAAGTGCAAAGATTCCTTTTTCACACCTTCCTCTCATGTAGCTCAACTTTTTGAACATCCTCATCTTCAATAGGTTCATGGCAGACTTCCACAAACTAAGCAGCGCGACATCTCCAACAATACAAGTAGCTCACCAAGATGCAGATCCAACAAATGATTTTCTCTCACCCCTGGGAACTCAACGCAATGGAGACCATTTCTTCCCAAGGAGGGAGGATTGATCTAGGTGAATATTGGTGGCCACCCACCTTTTCTGACTAGCTTAGAACATTTTTCTGGCAATTTTGGTAATTTACTATTTTTAGCAGGTTTTAACTTACGGGGCCATTTTGAGGGCCTAAATGAAGGTTTTTTGAGATCAAGGTTCTCAATGACAGTCAAAGGGATGATTGATCCCCCAAAATTAATCTCCTCGAAGATACCCTTCCAACGAGCTATCATATGCCTAAAACGGAGATCGTATGCAAAAGATACGACCCTGGGAAGTTGATGTACTAACTTACCCTGACAGGGCCTGCATGACTTTTGGTCCTTCATCTCCTAGGGTTAGGTTTTTGGATGTCTAGGGATTTTGTAATTCCTGTTTATTGTAAAAATTCCTTCAAAGCCTCATTTTAATCATCTTCTTGCGAATACGAGTAGCCATCACATCTCTTCTCAGAGATAAGCTGCCACCATTCTAGCGAGTCTATCACTCTGTATTTTTACAGTCTTTGTACATTTATTTCATTAATAGAAATCATGTATTAGTATATCTCTATGTTTATGGTTGCAACTCTGATATATTTCTATTATATTATTGAATATTTATGATATCTCTGTGCATTTATTTATTATATCTCTGATCTCATTTCGTGCCGAAAATAATCGGGATCAGTGGTATCAGAGCAGGCTGCTCTTGATCATTTTTTTCAGTGCATGTCCCCGACAAGGTATGAGTATAGAAAGTTGGGTCTCGAGATTGTCTCTCTTGAAGAAAATCACTCTCACACACCCAAGAAACCCTCAATGGTGGAAGAAAACAAAAATGATGGAGCAGACAATCCTATCAATCTGTTGCTTGAGCAAGCTCTCACGTGACAGAGGGACAAAATGATGGAGAATTTTCCCCACATCTTTAAATGCTTTCCGATAGCATCAGGTGCATCTTCATCAAGAGGCCACTTTGGAGGCACCTCGCCTTTCAAGGTACAAGTTAATTTTGATATTCCTATATTTGAAGGACAGATAGATGCAGAAGCCCTAGAAAAATGGTTAACTCTACTAGAAGGTTATTTATCTGTTCACAATTTTTTCGACAAAGAAAAGACCACCTTCACACTCCTTAACGCTCTCCCTCATGTCAAACATTGGTTGGAAACTTACTGGGAGAAAAGTTCCACAAAGGATTCTGGAATATATGGGGCCGATCCCACTTGGAATTTTTTTGTGGATGCGGTAAAGGAACAATATTACCCTGTTGGAAACTATGAGGACCAATACATGAGATGGACCACACTACAGCAAGAGAGGGGCCAAGTAGTTCCAGAGTTCACCAATTCCTTCCATACCTTGTGCACCAAGCTGGGTATCAAAGAATCTGAGGGAGATTTGGTTTTGAAATACTGTGGGGCTCTACATAGATACATCCAGACTGAAATCGATTTTCTGGACATCTCATCACTCTGTGTTGCTTATCGATATGCTGTTAAAATTGAGTAGAAATTTAAGAACCAGAAAAAATGGGAATTCCGCTCTGCAAATCCGCAACAACCAAAGTATCACAAAGATGGCCCTAACAAATAGTCTCCTGAAAACCAGTCCAAGACACAGGAAAAGAAGGGTCATGGGAAGAAAAATAAGGACACCAAAAAATGGTGTGATTTCAACAAAAGCCTGGATCGAAACAGTTTTCTAGCAATTTTCGTAATCTACTATTTTTAGCATGTTTTAACTTCTGGGGCCATTTTGAGGGCCTAAATGAAGGTTTTTCGAGATCAAGATTCACAAAGATAGTTGAATGAATGATTTATCCCCCAAAATGAATCTCCTCGGCAATACCTTTCCAATGAGCTATCATACACCTAAAATGAAGATCGTATGCAAAAGTTACGACCCCGGGAAGTTGATGTACTAACTTACCCAAACGGGGCCTGCATGACTTTTGGCACTTCATCTCCTAGGGTTAGGTTTTTTGATGTCTAGGGTTTTTGGCATTCATGTTTATTTTAAAAAGGCCTTCAGAGGCTCATTTTAATCATCTTCTTGCGAATGCGAGTAGCCGTCACATCTCTTCTCAGAGATAAACTGCCACCATTCTAGCAAGCCTTTCACTCTGTATTTTTAGAGTCTCTGTACATTTCTTTCATTAATAGAAATTGTGTATTATTGTATCTTTGTGTTTATGGTTGCATCTCTGATATATTTTTGTTATATTATTCAATATTTACGATATCTCTGTGAATTTCTTTATCATATCTCCAATCTCATTTCGTGCCGAAAATAATCTGCATCAGTGGTATCAGAGCAGGCTGCTCTTGATCCTTTTTTTTAGTGCATGTCCCTGACGAGGTCCGAGTATAGAAAGTTGGGTATTGAGCTTGTCTCTCTTGAAGACAATCTCTCTCGCACACCCAAGAAACCCTCAATGGCGGAAGAAAAAAAAAACAACGGAGCAGACAATCCTATCAATCTGTTGCTTGAGAAAGCTCTCACGTGACAGAGGGACGAAATGATGGAGAATTTTGCCCACATCCTTAAATGCCTGTCGATAGCATCAAGCACATCTTCATCAAGCATCCACTTTGGAGGCACCTCACCTTTTAAGGTAAAAGTTAATTTTGATATTGTTGTATTTGAAGGACAGATAGATGCAGAAGCCCTAGAAAAATGGTTAACTCTGCTAGAAGGTTATTTCTTTGTTCACAATTTTTTCGACAAAGAAAAGATCACCTTCGCACTCCTTAAAGCTCTTCCTCATGTCAAACATTGGTGGGAAACTTACTGGGAGAAAATTTCCACAGAGGAGTCTGGAATATATGGGGCCGATCCCACTTGGGATTTATTTGTGGATGTGGTAAAGGAACACTATTACCGTGTTGGCAACTATGAGGACCAATACATGAGATGGACCACACTATGACAAGAGAGGGGCCAAGCAGTTCTGGAGTTCACCAATACCTTCCATTCCTTGTCTACCAAGTTGAGTATCAAAGACTTGTCTACCAAGTTGAGTATCAAAGACTTCGAGCGACATTTGGTTCTCAAATACCATGGGGCTCTACACAGATACATCCAGACTGAAATGGATTTTCTGGACATCTCATCACTCGGTGTTGCTTATCGATATGTTGTTAAAATTGAGCAGAAATTTAAGCACCAGAACAAATGGGAATTCAGGTCTACAAATCCACAACAACCAAAGTATGATAAAGATGGCCCTAACAAACAGTCTTCCGAAAACTAGTCCAAGACACAGGAAAATAAGGGTCACGGGAAGACAAAGAAGGATACCGAAAAATGGTGTGATTTCCACAAAATCCCCTGGTACAACACTGATGAATGTCGCTCAAAACATTCATTAGTGGCCGATATTAAAAAAAAGGAGCCGAACCGTGATTCAGAATCTGATTCTGAAAATACTGGTAAAGAACAGATCATTGACGCAGACCCCATTGCTATTGTCGTGACCATAATAATTCAACTAGAAGAACCAATAGATCCTGAAGAGGGGGGGCACCTTTTTCATTCACAGATGTGGGTGAAGGGGACCCTGTTTCATTTTATTGTTGATATTGGAAGCCAAAAAAACCTCATCTCAGCAAAGGTCGTCAAACAGTTGGGATTGTCGACAACACCACACTCGCAAACATACAACACCTGGTGGCTTCGTCAAGGATGATATCTCTGTGTCATCCAAAAGTGACGATTTTCATATGGCATCCAACCCTTCAAGGATGAGGTATCATGTGATGTTGCCTCACTGGATGTCTATGATGTTCTCTTGGGCCAACCATATATGTGGAGATGCCATGTTTTTTATGAGTTTCGACCTTGTAGTTTCATTGTTACTTTGGGGGGTCATCTCTACAGAATAATAGAGGTAGTTCCAACTATTGTTCCACCTAAAAAGTGTCGCAAGGTAGTATCTCATATTGCAAAATTCAGCTTCTTCACAATCTGTTCAAAAGGGGAATAGAAGGACATTGCAACCACTGCAGCCTCGCCCCTTGCACCTTCCATCCAACAGAAGCAGGTCGAGAAAGTTGCAGCAAAGTGAAAAGATTCCTTTTGCACACCTTCCTCTTATGTAGCTTGACTTGTTGGACAACCTCATCTTCAACAGGTTCATGAAAAACTTCCACAAACTAAGCAGCACGACGTCTCCAACAATACAAGCAGCTCACCAAGATGCAGATCCAGCAAACACTTTTCTCTCTCCCCTGGGAAATCAATGCAATGGAGAACATTGATTCCTAAGGAGGTAGGATTGATCCAGGTGAATATCGGTGGCCACCCACCTTTTCTGACTGGCTCAAAATAGTTTTCTGGCAATTTTGACAATTAACTATTTTTAGCAGGTTTTAAATTTCAGGGCCATTTTGAGGGTGTAAATGAAGTTTTTTCGAGATTTAAGTTCTCAATGATATCCAAAGGAATTATTTATCCCCCAAAATGAATCTCCTCAATGATACCTTTCCAACGAGCTATCATACGCCTAAAACGAAGATCGTATGCAAAAGTTACGACCCCGAGAAGTTGATGTACTAACTTACCCAAAAGGGGCTCACATGACTTTTGGCGCTTCATCTCCTAGGGTTAGGTTTTTGGATGTCTAGGGTTTTTGGAATTCCTGTTTATTGTAAAAAGGCCTTTAGAGCCTCATTGTAATCATCTTCTTGTGAATGTGAGTAGCCGTCACATCTCTTCTCAGAGATAAGCTGCTACCATTCTAGTGAGTCTTTCACTCTAGATTTTTATAGTCTCTGTAAATTTATTTCATTAATAGAAATCTGTATTATTGTATCTCTGTGTTTATGGTTGCATCTCTTATATATTTCTATTATATTATTGAATATCTGTGATATCGGTGTGCGTTTATTTATTATATCTCTGATCTCATTTCATGCCGAAAATAATCCGGATCAGTGGTATCAAAGCAGGCTGTTGTTGATTGTTTTTTTCAGTGCATGTCCCTAATGAGGTCCGAGTATAGCAAGTTGGGTATCAATCTTGTCTCTCTTGAAGACAATCGCTCTCACACACCCAAGAAAACCTCAATAGCGGAAGAAAAGAAAAATGACGGAGCAGATGATCTTATCAATATGTTGCTTGAGAAAAATCTCACGCGACAGAGGGATGAAATGATGGAGAAGTTTTCCCACATCCTTAAACAGATGTCGATAACATCAGACACATATTCATCAAGTGGCCACTTTGGAGGCACCTCTCCTTTCAAGGTACAAGTTAATTTTGATATTTCTTTATTTGAAGGACAGATAGATGCAAAAGCCCTGGAAAAATGGTTAACTTTGCTAGAAGGTTATTTTTCTGTTCACAATTTTTCTGTCAAAGAAAAGATCACCTTCGCACTCCTTAATGCTCTCCCTCATGTCAAACATTGGTGGAATAATTACTAGGAGAAAAGTTACACAGAGGAGTCTAGAATATATGGGGCTGATCCCACTTGGGATTTTTTTGTGGATGCGGTAAAGGAACAATATTACCCTCTTGGCAACTATGAGGACCAATACATGAGATGGACCACATTATGGAAAGTGAGGGGCCAAGCAGTTCTAGAGTTCACCAATACCTTCCATATCTTATGCACCAAGCTAGGTATCAAAGACTCCGAGTGACATTTGGTTCTGAAATACTCTGGGGCTCTACTTAGATACATCCAGACTGAAATGGATTTTTTGGACATCTCATCACTCGGTGCTTCTTATCGATATGTTGTTAAAATTGAGTAGAAATTTAAGCACCAGAACAAATGAGAATTTGATTCTGAAAAATTTGCAACAACCAAAGTATGAAAAAGATGGCCCCAACAAACAGTCTCCCAAAAACCAGTCCAAGACACAGGAAAATAAGTGTCATGGGAAGACAAAGAAGGACACTGAAAAATGGTGTGATTTCCACAAAATCTCCTGGCACAACACCGATGAATGTCGCTCAAAATAGTCATTGGTGTCCGAGATCAAAGACAAGGAGCTGAACCCTGATTCAGAATTTGATTATGAAAATACTGGTAAAGGACAGATCATTGACACAGATCCCACTGCTATTGTCCCGACTGCAACAATTCAACCATAAGAACCAACAGATCCTGAAGAGGGGGAGCACCTTTTTCATTCACAGATGTGGGTGAAGGGGACCTCACTGCATTTTATTGTTGATAGTGAAAGCTAGAAAAACCTCATCTTAGCAGAGGTCGTCAAACAGTTGGGATTGTCAACAACACCACACCCACAACCATACAACATTGGGTGGCTTTGGCAAGGACGAGATCTCTGTGTCAACCAACAGTGTCGATTGTCATACGACATTCAACCCTTCAAGGATGAGGTATTATGTGATGTTTCCCCATTGGATATCTGTGATGTTCTCTTGGGTCAACCATATATGTAGAGACGCCATGTTGTTTATGAGTCTCGACCCTGTAGTGTCATTATTACTTTGGGGGTTCATCTCTACAGAATACTAGAGGTAGTTCCAACTATTGTTCCAAGTATAAAGTGTTGCATGGTAGTATCTCATACTGCAAAATTCAGCTTCTTCACAATCTGTTCAAAAGGGGAACATAAGGACACTGCAACCACTGCAGCATCGCCCCCTGCACCTTCTATCCAACAGAAGCAGGTCAACAATGTTGCAGCAAAGCACAAAGATTCCTTCTGCAAAAATTCCTCTCATGGAGCTCGATTTGTTGAACAACCTCATCTTCAACAGGTTCATGACAGACTTCCACAAACTAAGCAACACAATGTCTCCAACAATACAGACAGCTCACCAAGATGTAGATCCAACAAATTCTTTTCTCCCTCCCCCAATAACTCAACGCAGTGGAGACCATTGCTTCCTAAGGAGGGAGGATTGATCCAGGTGGATATCGGTGGCCACCCAACTTTTTCGACTGGCTCAAAACTATTTTTTGGCAATTTACTATTTTTAGCAGGTTTTAACTTCTGGGGCCATTTTGAGGGCCTAAATGAAGGTTTCTAGAGATTGAGGTTCTCAATGTTAACTAAATTCATGATTGATCCCCCAAAATGAATTTCCTTGATGATACCTTTCCAACAAGCTATCATACGCCTAAAATGATGATCGTATGCAAAAGTTACGACCCAGGGAAGTTGATGTACTAACTTATCCAAACGGGGCCTGCATGACTTTTGGTGCTTCATATCCGAGGGTTAGGTTTTTGGATATCTATAGATTTTGACATTCCTGTTTATTGTAAAAAGGCCTTCAGAGCCTCATTGTAATCATCTTCTTGCGAATGCGAGTAGCCATCACATCTCTTCTCATAGATAAACTGTCACCATTCTAGCGAGTCTTTCACTCTATATTTTTACAGTCTCTGTACATTTCTTTCATTAATAGAAATCATGTATTACTGTATCTCTGTGTTTATGGTTGCATCTCTGATATATTTCAATTATAGTATTGAATATCTGTGATATCTTTGTGCATTTATTTATTATATCTCCAATTTCATTTCATGTCAGGTTGGGTCTCGAGCTTGTCTCTCTTGAAGATAATCGATCTCGAACTCCCAAGAAACCCTTAATGGTGGAAGAAAAGAAAAATGACGGAGTAGATGATCCTATCGATCTGTTGCTTAAGCAATCTCTCACGTGACAGAGGAACAAAATGATGGGGAATTTTTCCCACATCCTTAAATGCCTGCTGATAGCATCATGCACATCTTCATCAAGTGGCCACTTTGGAGGCACCTCACCTTTTAAGGTAAAAGTTAATTTGATATTCTTGTATTTGAATGACAGATAGATGCAGAAGCCCTAGAAAAATGGTTAACTCTGCTAGAAGGTTATTTCTCTGTTCACAATTTTTTCGACAAAGAAAAGATCACCTTCGGACTCCTTAAAGCTCTCCCTCATGTCAAACATTGGTGGGAAACTTACTTGGAGCAAAGTTCCACATAGGAGTCTAGAATATATGGGGCCGATCCCACTTGGGATTTATTTGTGGATGTAGTAAAGGAACAATATTACCCTATTAGCAACTGTGAGGACCAATACATGAGATGGACCACGCTGCGGCAAGAGATGGGCCAAACAAATCTGGAGTTCACTAATACCTTCCATACCTTGCGTACCAAGCTAGGTATCAAAATCTCCAAGTGACATTTCATTCTGAAATACCGTGGGGCTCTACACAAATACATCCAGACTGAAATGGATTTTCTGGACATCTCATCACTCGATGTTGCTTATTGATATTCTATTAAAATTGAGCAGAAATTTAAGCACCAGAACAAATGAGAATTCGGGTCTGCAAATCCCCAACAACCAAAGTATGACAAAGATGGCCCTAACAAACAGTCTCCCGAAAACCAATCCAAGACACAGGAAAAGAAGTGTCACAGGAAGATAAAGAAGGACAATGAAAAATGGTGTGATTTTCACAAGATCCCTTGGTACAAAATCGATGAAGGTCGCTCAAAACGTTCATTGGTGGCCGAGATCAAAGACAGGGAACTGAACCCTGATTCAGAATCTGATTCTAAAAATACTGGTAAAGGATAGATCATTGACGCAGACTTCACTGCTATTGTCACAACCGCAAAAATTCAACCAGAAGAACCAACAGATCCTAAAGAGGGGAAGCACCTTTTTCATTCACAGATGTGGGTGAAGGGGACCCCGCTACATTTTATTGTTGATAGTGGAAGCCAGAAAAACCTCATCTCAGCAGAGGTTGTCAAATAGTTGTAATTGTCGACAACACCACACCCACAACCATACAACATCGGGTGACTTTGACAATGATGAGATCTTTGTGTCAGCCAATAGTGTCGATTGTCATACGACATCCAACCCTTAAATGATGAGGTATTATGTGATGTTTCCCCACTGGATTTCTATGATGTTCTCTTGGGCCAACCATATATGTGGAGATGCCATGCTGTTTATGAGTCTCGACCCCGTAGTGTCATTGTTACTTTGGGGGTTCATCTCTACAGAATACCAGAGGTAGTTCCAACTATTGTTCCACCTAAAAAGTGTCCCAAGGTAGTATCTCATACTACAAAATTTAGCTTCTTCACAATTTTTTCAAAAGGGGAACAGAAGGACACTGCAACCATTGCAGCCTCGCCCCTTGCACCTTCTATCCAATAGAAACAGGTCGACAAGGTTGCAGCAAAGACAAAATATTCCTTCTGCACACTTTCCTTTCATGTAGTTCAACTTTTTAAATAGCCTCATCTTCAACAGGTTCATGACAGGCTTCCACAAACTAAGCAACACGACGTCTCCAACAATACAAGGAGCTCACCAAGATGCAGATCTAGCAAACACTTTTATCTCTCTCTCGGGAACTCAACGCAATGGAGACCATTGTTTTCTAAGGAGGGAGGGTTGATCCAGGTGAATATCGTTGGCCACCCACCTTTTCCGACTGGCTCAAAACAATGTTCTAGCAATTTTGGCAATTTACTATTTTTAGCAGGTTTTAACTTTCGGGGCCATTTTGAGGGTCTAAATGAAGGTTTTTTGAGATCAAGGTTCTCAATGATAGATAAAGGGATCATTGATCCCCCAAAATGAACTCATCTATGATACCTTTCCAACGAGCTATGATATGACTAAAACGAAGATCGTATTCAAAAGTTACGACCCCGGGAAGTTGATGTACTAACTTACCCAAATGAGGCCCACATGATTTTTGGCACTTCATCTCCTAGGGTTAGGTTTTTGGATGTATAGGGTTTTTGGCATTCCTATTTATTGTAAAAATTCCTTTAGAGCCTCATTGTAATCATCTTCTTTCGATGCGAGTATCCGTCACATCTCTTCTTAGAGATAAGCTGCCACCATTCTAGCGAGTCTTTCACTCTGTATTTTTACAGTCTCTGTACATTTATTTCATTAATAGAAATCATGTATTATTGCATCTCTGTGTTTATGGTTTCATCTCTAATATATTTCTGTTATATTATTGAATATTTGCGATATCTATGTGCATTTCTTTATTATATCTATGATCTCATTTCGTGCCGAAAATAATCAGAATCAGTGGTATCAGAGCAGGCTGCTCTTGATCGTTTTTTTTAGTGCATGTCCCCAACGAGGTCCGAGTATAGAAATTTGGGTCTCGAGCTTGTCTCTCTTGAAGACAATCACTCTCGCACACCCAAGAAACCCTCAATGGCGGAAGAAAATAAAAACGATGGAGAAGACGATCCTATCAATCTGTTGCTTGAGCAAGCTCTCACACGACAGAGGGACGAAATGATGGAGAATTTTTCCCACATCCTTAAATGCCTGCTGATAGTATCAGGTGCATCTTCATCAAGTGACCACTTTGGAGGCACCTTGCCTTTCAAGGTACAAGTTGATTTTTATATTCTTGTATTTGAAGGACAGATAGATGCAGAAGCCCCAGAAAAATGGTTAACTATGATAGAAGGTTATTTCTTTGTTCACAATTTTTCTGACAAAGAAAAGATCGCCTTCACACTCCTTAAATCTCTCCCTCATGGAAAACATTGGTGGTAAACTTACTAGGAGCAAAGTTCCATAGAGGAGTCTAGAATATATGGGTTCGATCCCCCCTTGGGATTTTTTTGTGGATGTGGTAAAGGAACAGTATTACCCTGTTGGAAACTATGAGGACCAATACATGAGATGGACCACACTACGACAAGAGAGGGGCCAAGCAGTTCTGGAGTTCACCAATAGATTCCATACCTTGCACACCAAGATGGGTATCAAAGACTCTGAGTGAAATTTGGTTCTGAAATACCGTGGGGCTCTACACTGATACATCCAGATTGAAATGGATTTTCTGGACATCTCATCACTCGGTGCTGCTTATCGATATGCTGTTAAAATTGAGTAGAAATTTAAGCACCATAACAAACGAGAATTTAGGTCTACAAATCTGCAACAACCAAAGTATGACAATGATGGTGCTAACAAATAGTCTCCCGAAAACCAGTCCAAGACATAGAAAAAGAAGAGTCACAGGAAGACAAAGAAGGACACTGGAAAATGGTGTGATTTCCACAAAAGCCCCTGGCACAACACCGATGAATGTCACTCAAAATAGTTATTGGTGGCCGAGATCAAAGATAAGAAGCTGAACCCTGATTCGGAATTTGATTATGAAAATACTGGTAAAGGAAAGATCATTGACGCAGAACCCATTTCTATTGTTGCGACCGCAACAATTCAACCAGAAGAACCAACAGATCCTGAAGAGGGGAGCACCTTTTTCATTCACAGATGTGGGTGAAGGGGACCCCACTGCATTTTATTGTCGATAGTGGAAGCCATAAAAACCTCATCTCAGCAGAGGTCGTCAAACAGTTGGGATTGTTGACAACACCACACCCGCAACCATACAACATCGAGTGGCTTTGACAAGGATGAGATCTCCATGTCAGCCAACAGTTTCGATTTTCATATGTCATCCAACCCTTTAGGATGGGGTATTATGTGGTGTTTCCCCACTGGATGTCTGTGATGTTCTCTTGGGCCAACTATATATGTGGAGACGCCATGCTTTTTATGATTCTCAACTCCGTAGTGTCATTGTTACTTTGGGGGGTCATCTCTAAAGAATACCAGATGTAGTTCCAACTATTGTTCCACCTAAAAAGTGTCGCAAGGTAGTATCTCATACTACAAAATTCAGCTTCTTCACAATCTTTTCAAAAGGGGAACAGAAGGACACAACAACCACTGTAGCCTCGCCCCTTGCATCTTCTATCCAACAGAAGCAGGTCGACAAGGTTGCATCAAAGTGCAAAGATTCCTTCTACACACCTTCCTCTCATGTAGCTCAAATTGTTGAACAACCTCATATTCAACAGGTTCATGACATACTTCCACAAACTATGAAATGTGACGTCTCCAACAATACAAGTAGCTCACCAAGATGTAGATCGAACAAACACTTTTATGTCTCCATCGGGTACTCAAAGTAATGGAGACCATTGCTTCCTAATGAGGGAGGATTGATCTGGATGAATATCAATGGCCACCCACCTTTTCGGACATGCTCAAAACAGTTTTTTGGCAATTTTGGCAATTTACTATTTTTAGTAGGTTTTAACTTTTGGGGCCATTTTGAGGGTCTAAATGAAGGTTTTTCGAGATCTAGTTTCTCAATTATAGTCAAAGGAATAATTGATCCCCCAAAATGAATCTCCTTTATGATACCTTTCCAACGAGCTATCATACACCTAAAATGGAGATCGTATGCAAAAGTTACGACCCCGAGAAGTTGATGTACTAACTTTCCCAAACGGGGCCCGCGTGACTTTTGACACTTCATCTCTTAGGGTTAGGTTTTTGGATGTCTATGGTTTTTGGAATTCCTGTTTATTGTAAAAATTCCTTCCGTGGCTCATTGTAATCATCTTCTTGCGAATGCGAGTAGCCGTCACATCTCTTCTCAGAGATAAGATGCCACCATTCTAGCGAGTCTTTCACTCTGTATTTTTATAGTCTCTGTACATTTATTTCATTAATAGAAATCATGTATTACTGTATATCTGTGTTTATGGTTGCATCTCTGATATATTTCTGTTATATTATTCAATATCTGTGATATCTCTGTGCATTTCTTTATTATATCTCTGATCGGATTTCATGCCGAAAATAATCCGGATCACTTGCCAACATTCACAAATATTTATGTCCCTTTCAATTACTTCCCGAGAGAATTCAAGTTCAATCCGAGTACTAGTAGTTTCTAAAACATTGTTGAATAAAGTTAATGTGATGATGGTTTGGTCATCAAGACCATTTCAAATATTGGGTTATCTCGTAACATGTATTGTCATGGAAAAATCAGTCAAAGAGTAATCCTATAAAACAGAAAAAAAAAATACAATTGTGATACATTAAACTAGAGAGATATGGAAGATCTCCCTAGTATGGTCGCCAAATAAATGTTGAAGAAAAGGTATGAGGAACCTTACTCAAGAATTTTTAGATCTTGCTGGGCTAAGGCAAGATAGTTGGGAATGTTACCTGGGGTTTATAGCCTTAAAATAAAAGAAACAATCACTTAATCCACAAGTATTAAGCACGAGGGACCGAGACTAGTTTTTTATGTATTATATTTAACTGTGCAAAGAAATAAACTAAGCATAAATTACATGAGTATGTACATGGAGATTAAAACAAAATATGAAGCAAATCGTCAAAATACATATGTGAGACTAAAACAAAAATCTGATTTTTATATTGATTTCATTCTGAGATACAAAGCTTAATTATCTTTACAAACCCCTGCGAGGGTAGGGACCAAAGTCAGATTTAGAATCCTCTGATGGAAACCATACAAAAAGACTCAGACAACAAAATAAAATCGAAGCTAAAGATATGGATCAACTTGCCACAAAATGTTGTCACTTGACTCTGCAAAATATTATTTATTAGTCATGAAATTTAATTCACAAACAAACAAGAACAAACAGACTGCCAAAGATAAATCATACACCTTTAAAAACAATCCGCTGAAATATATGATTCAGTTTTGAATTTTGTTGCCTTCAATAAGACCCTGCTCTCATCAAGATGATTAATCCCTCTAGTAAAATCGAAATGAATGAAAAATGAAAGTATCTCACAAGTATAGAGCAAACCAAAAGTTCTCCCTCTATTATCTCTTGCCCTTGTCTCTTCATTTGATTAAGCTTTTATCTTTTCTCAATAAGTTATGGTAGTTCAACTACTTTTCTTTTGTTAATCTTAATAGCTTATCTAATTAGTTGAGACAAATAAATGATAGTATATATAGATAAGGGTATAATTAAATAATAACTAAATAGGTGGGACCCCTTGTGACTCCCATTTTCAATTTCTTTTAATAATCATCAAAACATGAAGTATAACACCCCAAACATTTGATTCAAATATCCTCCTTGTAACTGTTGATTAAGGTTGGTTGTCATTGATATCAACCCTTGAAGAAAGCCTCGTAGCACAAAGTTTTGGGTAGTGGAAACAATATTGTTTGATGTATATATGATTCATTATTGTTTTTTCATGGTTGATAAGAAGTAAATATGGATGAACTCCAAAGTGCCCCCCTTATGGTGAAAGCCCTCACGGGAAGACGCTTTGTGGAGTAAGAGAACCCATGCTTAGTTGTGGAATAATAGGATGAAAGACATTCAATTTGTCACGGAAACTATCCTAAATGGATAGTTCTTGTCATTCCATTTCTGGTGGTATGTAGAACGTCACATAACTCCTCAAGTTTAGAGAATTATGACCATGTGAAGTTGGAGAACCCAGGTTTGGGTAATGGACCGAAGTTTGTTTGATGGATAACAATATTATTTTTGATATATTTGAAGGTAATACTATTCTATATGGATAGTACATGCCATTTTATTTTAGGTGGTATGTGGAATGTCACATAACTCCTCACGGTTTGAGAGTTATGGCCTTACAAAGTTGGAGGACCCTCATATATCATCTAGAAGCCCCAAAAGGTCAAAGTAGTCAAAGTGGTTTACGAGATTTTAAAATGTAAATAATAAAGTGAAGTGATGAGTGTATTATAATTCAAAGTGAATACAAAATAAATTATTTCAATAATAAATTTAATTGAGAAATTAGAAGTGGGTTAACCCTAAAATAAGGAAAGCGGGCCAAGTGACCTAGAAGATGTTTTTAAGGAAGCTACTTGGAGAGTATAAATAAGAGGCAAAGCTCTCTCATTTTAATCAAACTAGAGAATATTTAATATCTATAGGTGTATGAGGTAACCAAGGATATCTATGCTGAATTTTTGAGGGAAGGTGAAGAAAATAAGTCTAAAATGCAAGGAAGGATAAATTATTTTGATGGTGCTTTCTAAGGTATGTTATTTACAGGTCATCTCACCATTTTCACTATAAGTTTTTTTCTATAATGATTCGGACCATGAAATTGCTATTCCATTGAGAAAAAATACCCATGTATATGTGGTAAACAATTCAGCCTGTGGGTCATTGTATTTTGGGAATTACACTCCATGGAAAATAGGGTTTGTGGCTAGTCCTGAAACTTGTCAAAAATAGGTGTTTCGGGTAACAACGTCATAAATTATTCATAACAGATCCAAATTAAGTGAGGAAAAATGTGTTGGTTGGGGTACAGTCTTTAGTATTCTTTGTAACAGTTTTAGATAAATCCAACAAATATTTCATGCGAGGCATTCTCTATAAGGTTGCTCTCTAGAATAAGCCAAAATTCCGCAAGGTATGCCATTTTTTCTATAACTCTTTTTCAGAGAGGTTTCAAGTAGTGACACCTGGAGGAATTACATAAAACACACTGAAGAAAATTGTATATCAATTTCATATCTTTATACATTACAGGTTCAAAGTTATGATTACTTCAATTTAGGGTTGTTGACTAATCCAAAACTAGGCATGTGAGACTAAAGAAACGTTTGATGAAAATGATAGTCTCTTGTTGTTAAAGTTAAGGAAGGCTTGTAGGAATGTGATCATATACACCAGGTCTATTACAGAGCTACAAGTCAGATTTGGATGATGAAATTGATGAGGGCTTTTGGTTGAGGTACATGTTGAGTACATGGTTGAGATAAGTAGTTGATGAGTTGGCACATACATGAGGTGTATAGGTTATGATGTTAGTACATATTGATGATTAGTTGACACATGATTGGAAAATACTTGGTACATGGTTGGATGCACTTGTTTATGGTACAGGTTGATAATAGGTTGTTTGGTACAGGTTGGTGCATGGTTGATGCACTTGTTTGTGGTACAGGTTGATTATAGATTGAGGTACAAGTTGATGCATGGTACAGATTTATTGGTACAGGTTTACATCAGTATATCTCACAGTGATAGTGTAACAGTGGTTCCATCATTCTAATTCTACTTCAGGGTGGCAGGATGAGGCAAGGATAGGTGGTTGTAGCCACCTTCCGTTTGTAGCTGGAGAACATAGGGGGTTGTAGCCTCCTTCTGGTTGTAGCTATAGAATTGGGGAGTTGGAGTTTCCCTCGGGTTGTAGCTTGAAAAACTAGGGGGTTGGAGCCTCCTTCCAGTTTCATCTAGAAAACAAAGGAAGTTGGTGCTTCCAATGAATGTAATTCTTCAAGACATATAAGAAAAAGAATTATGTGGTTTTCTCTCGATTTGGGTTTCCACGTAAAACACTGGTGTACTATGTATATGTGTGATTGTTTATTTCTTATTGCTCATTATTGAATAATAATTCTACATTGATATACCATTTGAAGAAAAAGGATTATAATTATGCTATTATTAATTCACCCCCCCTCTCAGTCATCCAACAATTGGTATCATAGCAGGTTCCTTTAGAAATCAGTTTAACCACCAAAAGGTAGATCATGGAGAGTACCAACTCGTATAAAAATGGAATACCACAGTTTGATGGACATAAGTATGTTTTTTGGAGCATACGAATGAAGACATATATACAGGCACAGAGATTTCAAGTTTGGAAATCAATTGTAGATGGATACACAACACCAACAGTTCCACCAAAAAATGACAAAGAAGTGAAACTCGGTGAGAATAATTCCAAAGCCAAAAATTCACTTTTGAATGGACTCAGTGATACAGTATTCACCAAAGTTGCACATTGTAAATCTGTGAAAGAGATTTGGGACAATCTTCAAAATATTTATGAAGGAGATTCAAAAGTCAAAGAAACAAATCTTCAAACTTTCATAGGTTAGTTCGAACAACTAAAAATGAAGGAAGATAAATATATCACAGCCTACTTATTAGGAGTCGATGAAACAGTGAATGTAATCATAGGATTGGGAGAAGAGATCAAAGAATCTGTAATTGCTCAAAAGGTACTAATATCTCTTCCTATGAGATTCAACCCTAAGATATCAGCACTAGAAGAAAGATCGGATCTAAACCCAATAAGCATGGATGAACTGCATGGAATCTTCACAACATATGAGATGAGAACTGAACAGGAAAATCTAGATGTAAAAGAAGCATCCTTCAAAGCATCCAAAAGATCAAAGAAAAAGAATAAGGAACAAGAAAAATATAGCAGCAGCAACGACGTCTCGGAAGATGATGAAGAAGTGGCCAACTTCATCAAAAGGCTGGACAAGGGAACCAATGGGAGGTATAGAGGTAAGGTTCCTTTAATTTGTTTTAATTGTGATGGTATTGGTCATTTTGCTAACAAATGTCCTCATAAGAAAAAGAGAAATGATGAAGGTTACTCAAAAGGCATACAAACATATAAAGGTAAAAGAACTGCAAAAAAAGTTTTCAAGAAATATTTTTGCGCCAAAGAAGACATCTCATCATCAGATGAAGATGAAGTCTGTGACAGTGAAACAGGGAGATTACTATTCATGGAAGTAGAAGACTTTGATAAAGAAGAATCTGAAGAAGAATATGAAGAAGAAATTGAAGAGGTAGAAGTTGACTTCTGATAAGAATTAATGAGTACCATAGAAGTTATCAGAAGAGAAAAGAAGAAAAACAAGAAACTACAAGAAGAACTAGATAAGAAAAAAAACACTCAAGTACTAGAACAAATGATCACAAAATTGAAGGTTCAAATAGAAGAAGATAAAAGAATTGAAGAAGAACTCAAAGAATAACTAGAAGGAAAGGACATGATCATTAGAAACCTGGAAGCATAGTTTGTCACACTAAGAAAGGATATTCAAAAGAAAAATATGCAGAATAACTCAAAAGTTCTAGATGACATTATCAGTAGTCAAAAATCTCATCTTGACAAGTCCAGACTTGGATACAATCAGACAGAAAAGGGATCAAGCTCCAAAACAATAAAGCAAGAAACAAATCCAAAAAGCTATGCAAAAACAATCCAAGGGGATAAAAAGATATATAAGGAATATTACAAGGACACTCCTTCACCGAGAAGATTCAGATTTCAGAATCAACAACAGATAGACAAGCCTCAAGAAGAAGAAGGATTCATAAGAGCACCTCCTTTCAGAATATCTTCAACTATGAGGTATCAAACTATATTTTTTTGTTTATGTTATGCATGTAATAATTTTGGACATAAAGCTATAAATTGTAGGGCTACCAATAGGAACAATAACTACTTTGAGAGCTATACACAAAGGGGTTATTCAAGAAGACCTAGTGAAACATAGAGAAGAAATTACAAGAAGTTTGAATCTTTGAGCACTAAAGTGGAATGTTACAAATGTAACAATTTTGGAAACATGGCCAAAAATTGTAGAATGATAGTCCCTCCTAAAGAACCTCAACAGAGTCATAAACAAGAACCTCAGAAAATGACATGGATAAGAAAGAACGATCAGTATAACAATGAAGAATGCACAATCACTCTACAAGCTAAACAGAAGAAACGTGGTTGGTATGTTGACAATGGATGTTCGAAACACATGATAGGTGATAGAGACAAGTTTCTTACATTATGAAAGGAAAGAGATGGATCAGTCTCCTTTGGAAATGATGATTCAACCAAAATCATTGGAAAAGACACAGTCCGAATTAGGAACATGAATGAAAAGGCAGAAAATGTTCTACTAGTAGAAGATATGAAACACAATCTTTTAAGTGTGAGTCAAATGTGTGACCAAGGTCATAAATTTACTTTCGATTCAGAAAAGTGTGAGATAAGAAAAGAAGGTTCAGGGAAATTGGTTGCTACATTTGTAAGAACTTCAAGCAACATATATGTGTTAAGCGAAATTGGAAATGAAAAATGTTGTCTAGGAAAGGAAGATGAAAGTTGGCTATGGAACAGAAGAATGGGTCACATGCATTTTGATAACTTTGTCAAAGTTAGCAAAAGAGAAGCAGTTAGAGAAATTCCCCAGATCATGAAACCAACCAACGCTTTATGCAAGCATTGCCAACAAGGAAAGCAAACAAAGACCAAGTTCAAAGAAAAGGAATATTCAAGAACAAAACCACTGGAAATTGTGCATACTGATCTAGTTGGACCAACTACAACAAAAGGTTTAAAAGGTGAGAGATACTTTATGTTATTAGTTGATGATTATACAAGAATGACTGCAGTTTTCTTTCTCAAGAACAAGTCCGAAGATTTTGAAAACTTCAATATCTACAAGGAAATGGTTGAAATGAGATGGATTCAAGAATCAAATGCTTAAGATCGGATAATGGAGGAGAATTCACCTTAAAGGAATTTATGGACTACTACAACAATCATGGAATAAAAAGACAATTCTCCATCGCTAGGACACCTCAACAGAATGGAGTTGTTGAAATAAATGAGAGGATAGTACAAGAAATGGCTCGAACAATGATAATGGATTCAAAGTTGATAGATATTTTTTGGACACAGGCAATGCATATAACATTTCACATTCAAAATAGAGTAATTCTTAGAAACAACACTGATAAAATGCCCTACGAGCTATGGAAAGGAATACCAGCAAATGTGAAGAACTTCAAAGTTTTTGGAAGCAAATGCTACATCAAAAGAGAAGATGGAAGAATGAGAAAGTTTGAATCTCATGTGGAAAAATGAATACTTGTTGGTTATTCAAGTACAAGGAAAACATACAAGTGTTACAATCTAAGATTAAAAAAAGTTATGGAAAGAATCAACATAACAATTGATGAAACAGACAGACCAGAATCAAAGGAAGAAGAAAACAAATCAATGGAACAACTTTTCGAAGAAGAAGATGAAAAAGAAGTAGAAGAGGAAGATGAAGATGAAGAGAATATGACAGAAGCACAAGAGAAAGTTCAACAAGTATCTCCAAAGACACTTAGCAAACGAGTACAGAAGAATCATCCTTGAAATCAGATTATTGGAAACAAAGATGCAGGAGTTGAGACTAGAAGAAAAATCTGTTCACCAGAACAAACACACCTAGCACTCTTATCTACAATTGAACCAAACTGTTTTGAAGTAGCCAATAAGGATGAATTTTGGAATAAGGCCATGGATGAAGAATTGGATCAAATAGAGAAAAATGACACTTGGGAATTGGTTCCAAGACCAAATAATAAGAATGTGATCAACACAAAATGGGTTTTAAGGAATAAATTGAATGAAGATGGACAGGTTACAAGGAACAAAGCTAGATTGCTATGTAAATGATATGCACATATTGAAGGAATCGACTTTGAAGAGACGTTTGCCCCAGTTGCTAGAATGTAACCAATCTATTTTCTTTTATCTTATGCATGCTCCAAAAATGTTAAAGTATATTAGATGGATGTAAAATCAGCTTTTTTGAATGGGGAACTTAAAGAAGAAGTCTACATTGAACAACCGGAAATATTTCAGTTGTCAGAGAACACAGACTATGTGTGTAAATTAAAGAAGGCCTTGTATGGTCTAAAACATGCTCCTAGAGCATGGTACTCTAGACTGGATAAGTATCTGCAGAAGACAAGGCTCAAAAAAGGAAGTGCAGACAACAACCTCTACATCAAGGTAAGTCAAGGTAATATTTTATTAATTGAAGTTTATGTTGATGATATTATTTTTGGTAGTGATGATGACAGGTTAAGCCAAGAATTTTCAAAATACATGCAGAATGAATTTGAAATGTCGTTACTTGGAGAACTATCCTTCTTTCTGGGACTTTATATATGTCAAAGCAACCAAGGAATTTTTATTTCTCAAACCAAGTATATCAGAGAAATTCTAAAGAGGTTCGGAATGGAAGATTGCAAACCAGTTATCACTCCCATGCAAACTAGTTGTAAGTTGAGAAAAGATGATGATTCGAAGTCTACAGATTAGAGGAAATACATGTCAATGATTGGCAACCTAATATATGTGACATCATCCAGACTATATGTAATGCAGGAATTTGTACAGGTGGCACAATTTCAAGCAGCACCAAAGGAATCACATGTATTAGCAGTAAAGAGGATCTTTAGATATCTCAAAGGAACATAAGAGTTTGGATTATGGTATCCAAAAGGAAAAGATCTATTACTTATTGCCTACACAAATGCAAATTGAGCAGGTTGTATTGATGAAAGATGAAGCACTAGTGGAGTAGCATTCTAGTTAGGTGAGTGTTTGGTATCATGGCTAATCAAGAAACAATCATCAATATCTCTATCTACAGCCGAGGCAGAGTATATTGTGGAAACAACATGTTGTACATAGGTTCTTTGGATGAAACAAACTTTGACAGATATACAGGTTGAGTATGATGAGCCCATTCAAATATATTGTGATAATACAAGTTCCATCAGTATCTCAAAAAACGTGGTGATGCACTCCAAGATGAAGCACATTCCAATCAAGTATCACTTTCTACGAGAACTAGTTGCAGAAAAGAACATCAGAGTTGAGTATGTGGGCACAAAAGAACAAGTGGCAGACATCTTTACAATACCACTTCCATGGGAAGCCTTTGAATATCTTCGCCAAAGACTTGAAGTTATTTCTAATCCAAAATGAATGTTTTTTGAATGATTATCTTATATGTCTTAGATGTACACAAGGAAGCACCATAAGAGGTCAATTCAGTCAGGGGGAGTAGACTCAGATGGAAATATGCCTTTTCCATCGATGACAAAGGGGTAGAGATTTATCAGATGCAAAGGATAGAGACAGATTTATCAGATGCAGAGGACAGAGGCATGGTCCCAGGCGGAACATGAGTGATATGATTTCCGTATTTCATCATAGTGTTGCCATCAATGCCAAAGAGGGATATTGTTGATTGAGGTTGGTTATCATTGATGTCAACCCCTGAACAAAGCCTCAGAGCACAAATGTTTGGGTAGTGGACACAATATTGTTTGATGTAAATATGACTCATTATTTTTTTTTCATGGTTGATAAGAAGTAAATATGGATGAACTCCAAAGTGGTCCCCTTATGGTGAAATCCCTCATGGGAAGACGCTTTGCAGAGTAAGAGAATCCATGCTTAATTGTGGAATAATGAGATGAAGGATAGTGAATTTTTTAGGGAAACTATCCTAGATGGATAGTTCTTGTCATTCCATTTCTGGTGGTATTTATAACGCCACATAACTCCTCAAGGTTAGAGAGTTATGACCATGTGAAGTTGGAGAACCTAGGTTTGGGTAATGGACCAAAGTTTGTTTGATGGATAACAGTATGATTTTTGATATATTTGAAGGTAATACTATTATATATGGATATTACATGTCATTACATTTATGGTGGTATGTGGAATGTCACATAACTCCTCACAGTTTGAGAGTTATGGCCTTACGAAGTTGGAGGACCCTCACATGTCATCTAGAAGCCCCAGAAGGTCAAAGTAGTCAAAGTGGTTTACGAGATTTTAAAATGTAAATAATAAAGTGAAGTGATGAGTGTATTATAATTCAAAGTGAATACAAAATAAATTATTTAAATAATAAATTTAATTGAGAAATTAGAAGTGGGTTAACCCTAAAATAAGGAAAGTGGGCCAAGTGACCTAGAAGATGTTTTTAAGGAAGCTACTTGGAGAGTATAAATAAGAGGAAAAACTCTCTCATTTTAATCAAAATTGAGAATATTGAATATATATAGGTTTCTGAGGTAACCAAGGATATTTAAGTCTAATTTCTGAGGGAAGGTGAAGAAAATAAGACCGAAATGCAAGGAAGGATAAATTCTTTTGATGGTGATTTCTAAGGTATGTTATTTACAGGTCATCTCACCATTTTCGCTATAATTTTTTTTATATAATGATTAAGACCATGAAATTTATATTACATTGAGAAAAAATACCTAATTATATGTTTTAAAAAATTCATCTTGTGGGTCATTGTATTTTGGGAGTTACACTCCGTGGAAAATAGGGTTTGTGGCTAGTCCTGAAACTAGTCAAAAACAGGTGTTTCGGGTAACAACCTCATAACTTCTTCATAACAAATCCAAATTCAGTGAGACCAAATGTGTTGGTTAGGGTATAGTATTTAGTATTCTTTGTAACATTTTTAGATCAATCCAATGAATATTTCATGTGGGGCATTCTCTACAAGGTCGCTCTCTAGAATAAGCCAAAATTCCGCAAGGTATGCCATTTTTTCTATAACTCCTTTTATGAGAGGTTCCAAGTAGTGAAACTTGAAGGAATTGCATAAAACACACTTAAGAACATTGTGTATCAGTTTCATATCTTTATACATTATAGGTTCAAAGTTATGATTACTTCAAGTTAGGGTTGTTGACTAATCCAAAACTATGCATGTGAGACTAAACAAAAATTTGATGAAAATGTTAGTCTCTTGTTGTTAATGTTAAGGAAGGTTTGTAGGAATGTGATCATATACACCAAGTCTATTACAAAGCTACAAATCAGATTTGCATGATGAAATTGATGAGGGAATTTGGTTGAGGTACATGTTGAGTACATGGTTCAGACAAGTAGTTGATGAGTTGGCACATACATGAGGCGTATAGTTGATGATGTTGGTACAGTTTGATGAGTAGTTGACACATGATTGGTACATACTTGATACATGGTTGGATGCACTTGTTTATGGTACAGTTTGATTACAGGTTGGTGCATGGTTGATGCACTTGTTTATGGTACAGGTTGATTACAGGTTGAGGTACAAGTTGATGCATGGTACAAATTTATTGATATAGGTTTACAGTGGTATATCTCACAGTGATAGTGTGACATTGGTTCCATCATTCTACTTCTACTTCAGGGTGGCTGGATGGGGCAAGGACAGGTGGTTGTAACCACCTTCCATTTGTAGCCAGAGAACATAGGGGGTTGTATCCTCCTTCTGGTTGTAGCTAGAGAATTGGGGAGTTGGAGATTCCCTCAAGTTTTAGCATGAGAAACTAGGGGGTTGGAGCCTCCTTCTAGTTGTAGCTGGAAAACAAAGGAAGTTGGTGCTTCCAATGAATGCAATTCTTCAATACATATAATAAAAAACATTTTGTGGTTTTCTCTCGATTTGGGTTTCCACATAAAATACTGGTGTACTATGTATATGTGTGATTGTTTATTTCTTACTTCTCATTATTGGAAAATAATTCTACATTGATATAACATTTGAAGAAAAAGGATTATAATTACGCTATTACTAATTCACCCCCCCTCTTAGTAATCCAACAGTAACTCCCATCTTGATATTATTGATCAAATATTTTAATATCAACAAAATAGAACATGAATATATCCAAAAATAACATTATATCCATGTTGTCCAAAACACTGTCTAAATATGTATTTGTTGTAAAAAACATTGTCAAAATAAAAATATTGTCCTCAATAGAAAAAAACTTCAATCAACATTAAAAACCATATTTGTTTTGAGAGGAATTTTAACTCTTTTCATTTCTTCCCTCTTTAGATCCCATTTCTGATTTATCATGTGCAATAGCCTTCAATTGATAGGACCCTTGTGGGTGGAATGCACTGATGACATGTGAACAATCATCTTTGAGACAAAGACGAGAGGACACAGATTCAGAGGAATCTTTGGATGACTTGGAGGGAGTGGCCACTCCTTTTCCTTTATCTAGCTCTAGCTTGGGAACATCATTTTTTATCCTTTTACTTGCATGGGAGGATTGTATTGTCGAGACAATATCATCATCTTGGGAATTTGGATTTATTGGTGGTGGAGGAGGGGGTAATGGCAAAGACACAGTGAGTCAAACATGGTGATGAGCTACAAGTTGATGAACAATCTCTTGCCAACCATCATTGTCAGGTGGTTCTGGCTACATAGACACATGAGGGGGAACGTGGATACCAGAGACATTCTGACGTGGATGGTAATGATGCCTCTCAGGTATAGGCTGCAAAATTCCTTGGCCAACTAGATTAAAAAACAAAACTTGGAAAAATATGATTCATCTCTTGTTGATCAATGCCAAAATGTATCGAAAATCGTGGCCTTTTATGGCCTCTCTGCCAATTGTTTCCTCTACCTCTATTAACACCTCTTCCATTTCTTCCTCTGCTAAAGAAACTCATCCTGAAGCAATGTTCGAAACATGTTATGAAAAAGTATTAACAACCCATGCATCAATACTCTACCTAAATAAAATCAAAAGGTTGGCTCTATCATTCACAGCAAAAGCACATGCAATCCATCCATCAATACTTTTAAACTCAACAATCAATTTCCATTTGAACAGGGGGTGATAGGGATATTGGGAATATGGGGGGCTTTGTAATGAGTGTAAAATGATAACATGAATGGGAAACAACCAATGAATATTCTTCAAGAAAATGTAGAGGTAACAGAAAATGTATCCATATCCAAAGTTCCAACACCAGTCATCATCTAGTCTCTTTCTTTTGTTATTAATCTTTTCTCTTTTCCTTTAAAAAAAAAATCATAATAATAGAAAAGGGGATGTTTAAATGTATTTGGGAAGGCGATGGGCATATCATGAGCGAAAAGTGAGATAATGGAAGGGAAAAAAATGATTATTGTTGTATTATATGCAATAATATTTATTGAAAATCGTCATCACCATCGTTTGAATAAACTTTTCTTTGTTTAATAATTCAAATGCGAGACACAACCATTTTATATCACTCTAATAAAAACCCTTAGGAAAGTTCTAGGACTGCAAACTTCACAATTTCCTTTTCAATTAGCAGAGATTTTATAAGGGACTCTTAACAGAGTTATTCAAAGCAATTAAAACTAGAATACAACAAGTGCACATGGGAGGTTGAGACACAAACATAAATCCATCGACCTTTCACTTCAACACTTGTATAACAACCTCAATACTTGTTGCATAACCAGACTGGGTTCAAAACCCCATGTGAAACTGGTGCTCATTGTTTGATATAATCATTATATAGCTTCAAATTCAACCAAACCCCCATAGATAAATAACAAATGAGCCAAGAATTAATGCATATAATCAATCTTTCCCACTTTCAACACTATAGCATACATCAAGACCAAAGTTCGAATATAACAATTTCCATATAACAGATAAAAGAACCAAGGTTTGGGCAAATGTAAAGCGAAACATTCATAAGGGTTTTGTAAAAACCATTTAACCATTTATTTCCACAACAAACCTTCCACAGTGTAAATGTGTTGAACCTGCACAAAATAGATCTAGCTAAACAATAATACACACATTTGCAGAGAGAATTTGAGAAAGAATAAGAATGAGAGAAAGAATGAAAGAATTATCATTAATTGTTGTGAATAATGAATAATTTACACATGATATACTCTGTATAGCTCAATGAGTCTTCACTAGAGGAGAACCAATGTGCCATAGTGGTGGTCTAGAGTGATATGGACACACACCAAAAGTTACGGGAGTGAACTGCCACCTAGTCTAGTCTCTCAGGCAGTTACTGGAGTGAACTGCCACTTAGTTGAGTTAACTAGTCGACTACTATTCAGTTAACTGACTGAACAAAGAGTAGTGAGGAGTTAACTCAGGGAATCAAGGCTAATGTGCCAGTTTGGTGATGATACCAAGGCAAGGTCGAATTATCATGGTGATGATCCCAATGTTGTAGGTGACAAAACAAATGCAGCATCTAAACTCAACTAAACTAGTCAAATTGAAGTGTCAACTGAAAGAGAATATTCTCCAAGTGGAATATTCTCCTCTAAAATATAGGAGACTAGATAATGACTAATTATGACTAATAAACAAGGAAAAACCTTGGGAAAAATAAATCCTAGGTCTGTGTGAAGTAACTCCAACACCCCCCCCAAACATCACTATGGTGAAAATAAATAATGGGTCTCGGCAACGAGGCCATGTTAGGTACCCAAATACAAAAGATACACTAAAAAATAAAGTGATAAAAGAGGGAAAAACTCATGGGAAAACCCTCCCTCAAGGTACAATGTATGTAAAAATAAGAACTACAGTTGATGGGCAACTGTGTCCTTAACTCCAAGACGACTTCGCAGAGAATGGAACTTCTGCTCAGTGAAGGTCTTGGTGAATATGTTTGTCATTTTTTCTACTGAAGGACAGAATTGTAATTCGATGATCCCCTTGTGTACTAAGTCCCAGATGTAGTGCATGTGGATCTCGATGTGATTCATCCACTGCCTCTGAACTAGATCTCTACAGAACTTCAGAGTGCTTTGGTTGTCACACCAGATGACAACCGGCCGATGAAATTGAATTCCCAACTCAGTGAGAAAATGTTGTATCCACATAGCCTGAATGGTTATGTTAACTACCCCTTTGTATTCTACCTCGGCTGAAGATAGAGAAATGGAAGCTTGCTTCTTACTCGACCAACGAATAGGCCTGGATCTAAGAGTGAGTGAGTAACCAGATGTGGACTTGTGATCAATGATATCACCAGCCTAGTCGGTATCAGAAAACTCGATGAGATCTAATGTAGATTCTGTTGAAAAGTCAACAAGAAACATGTGTCTAATTTACTTTTCCTTTAATTAAATTAGACAATAAATATTACTCTATTATCTCATTCATAACTGGTTGATATGGAATTGTAACAGAATTATAAGTGCAGTTAAGTGAGTTAATATCAGTTGTACTAGTTGTAACTAAACATGCACTAGTCAGAGTTCAGTTAATCAATGAACTCATATGCAACTGAAGATTCACCACGGTTAAATACATGCATGTCAGTTCCAATGGAGATCCAGTTGAGATAACAGGTGAAAGGGACAGTTTGGCTATCAGTTGTGATTTGTTCACACATGCAGTGAATATGCTTATGAGCATGTGAAAACGAGGCAATTGTATTCATTCGATTCATTGTGAGAATTTAGATTGCAGAGTTTGTGCAGAGGAGGTAGGCTATTTGGACATAGGAATTGGCGCATGTATTTGCTAATTTGTGTATGATAGTGTGAGACGATTGTATTGTACTGAGAGCTCTTGGATTAAAGTTTTGTATGAGATTGTTTCATGATTCATGATATACATAATATGTGATAGTGGGGTTTTTAGCTTTACACTTTCCCAGTAAAACTTCTGTGTTGTGTGTTATTGATATTTCACTTTGTGCAATGGGGTTGTGATCGTGGTTTAAATTGCTTCCGCAATAATAATAGTAGCAGCGATTCTGTATTTAACAAGTGACAGAAATTGTTAGATCAAGAGAATCGCGGGAATACATTAATTTGTATCAAAATTTCTACATGGTATCAGAGCCACAGAGGCCACAGAGTCACGGGAGTGAGGTACGAACATAATTTCATTCTCGTAGGTCCCACCTCTAGCTGGGTGAGAACTCTAGTACTGAAAACTTATGGTGTTTTCAAGAATAAAAATTCTCGCACCCTAGATAAAGGCAGGGTGCGAACTTCATTGGCATTCTCATAGGAAAATACACTAGAAGGGTGAGAACTTCCCTCACCCTAACAGTGGAGCAGGGTGCGAACTTCTTGGGCATTCTCGCAGGCTACAGTGGAGCAAGGTGCGAACTTGACAGGAAAGTTTGCAGGCTATAAATAGGAAGGGTGTGAACTTCCCTCAGGTTTCTCTCAGGTGGGGTGCGAACCTCCCAGGGAAAGAGGAAAGTGAAGGGGTTGAGTTTTGGGTTCGATAACATTCAAATTTGAAAGATTTTCTTGGTGCGACACTTGATTCAAGATCGAAATGTCTTTCAATGGCTTGAGGTTGGAGTATGCACTCGAGGGAAAATCTAACTACGTTGCTTGGAAGGACAGGACATAGGCAGTGCTCGAAGACAATGGCTTGAAGGGTTACATTGACGCAGATGTTCTTAATCCAGATGAGATAGACACTACAAATCTTGATGCATGGCAAAATAAAGTAGCAAAGGTGAGGAGGATTTTGTTGGAGGGAGTACGAGACCACATTGTCTCAAGTCTCCATGGGAAAACCACACCATATGCAATGTGGAAGGTTTTGACAGATCTGTTCCAAAACAGTAGCAACCATAGGAAATTGGCGCTCAAAGATAAACTCAGGAAGATCGGGATGGAGAAAGGCGACACCATTCCAAAATATCTCACAAAGTTTGTCCAATGTTGGGATGAGCTTGGAAGTGTGGGAATAACAGTCATTGTTGGTGATTTGGTGAGCTTGGTGCTCCTAGGGATTCCTAAGAGTTGGCACAGTTATCAAGACTCTATCAATGGAAGGGAAAAGTTGTCAGATTGGGAACGACTATGGTCGGATCTGGTGCAAGAGGAGTTCAGGTGGAATACCAGAGATGGATCTTCATCAAAGCGTGATGATGAAGAGGATTGTTCTTTGACTTCCAAGGCAAGGAAAGGGAAAGGGAAGAAATTCCAATCAAATTCTGAGTCTAAATTCAAGAAGCTGGATTTGTCCAAAGTGAAGTGTTTTCACTTTCATGAACGTGGGCATATCGCTACTAACTGTCTGCAGAAAAAGAAGAACAAGATGGTTGCTAGAGCTGCAACTAGTGAGGCTCTTGTCTCACAATTTGAGATTGACTTCACTTTGATCACATGCATGGCATCAAGTGCATTGGGATTAGTGTGGTATTTGGATAGTGGCGCTTCCTTCCACATGACGGGAGATAAAGAGTCTTTCATTGACTTGGAGGAGAAAGATCTCAGAATGCATATAGAGATGGGCAATGATGGAAAATACAGTGCAACCAGTATTGGTACCATTACCTTTTAGAGGGAGTCAGGTAAACCATTTCAATTGAAAAATGTTATGCAAGTTCCAGGTCTAAAGAAAAACTTGGTCTCAGTTGCAATGTTGGAGGATAGAGGCTATGATGTTGTTTTTAGCAGTGGTATAGCCTACCTGTGACATAAAGAAATAGGTGAAGTCAAGAAGATAGGGATTCAAGTTAAGAATCTCTACATGCTACAGGTAGATGGATGTGGTTCCATGATAGGAAAGGAAGAAATAGTGGTGAGCTGGGATGAGGGCGAATTATGGCACAGGAGATTAGGCCATCTTCATCATGGATCCTTGAAGATCATGCAACAAATATCTACTGGAATTCCAAGGGGAACACTTTCTCAGTCAGATCAGTGCAAGGGGTGCACCCTGGGGAAGTATGTAAAGTCCACCTTTCATGAAAAGGAGAACCATGCTTCGGTGATCCTAGAGAGAATTCACACGGATGTGTGTGGACCATTCTTGGTTTCTTCAATAAAAAAATAGGGGTATTATGTTATTTTTGTTGATGACTTTTCTCGTAAATGCTGGATATTCTTCATGCAGAAGAAGGATCAAACATTCTCAAAGTTCTGTGAGTTTAAAGCATTGGTGGAGAAAGTGTAGGGGAAGCAAGTGAAGGCTCTAAGGAGAGATAATGGTGGATAATACATCTCTAATGAATTCAAAGACTTCTGCAGCAAAGAAGGAATTCGAAGAGAACTCATAGTGCCTCATAACCCACAAAAAAATGGGGTCGCGTAGAGAAAGAACAGAACGATCGTGGGTGCAGCATGAGCGATGTTGCATGATCAAGGCCTACCATTGCATTTGTGGGCAGAAGCATACAATACTATGGTTTATGTGCAGAACCATTGTCCTCATATATTATTTGCATGAGTACACCTGAAGAAGCTTTTACTGGTAAGAAACCTGATGTTTCTCATTTTAAAATTTTTGGTTCATCTGTTTATGTGCATGTAAACAAGGATGCCAAGAAGAAGCTAAAACTGACTGCTAAAGTTGGGATATTTGTGGGGTACATAGAAACACCCCATAATTATTGTGTGTATTTTCCAAATAGTAAGATGATTGTTATGCGATGGGATATAAAATTCGATGAGGGGAGAGCCATGCGGTTGTCGCTTGAGAGGGAGCTAGACTTGCATTCAGAAGAGGAACTATTGGTTCCCAAGGATGAGTCTCAAGATGTGGATCAGCCACATGAAGAGGTTCATGGAGTGGAGGAAACCACTCAAGCAGAGCCATCCATCAGAAATGGCAGAAAGCACACCATGGAGGCTGATAGATTGAAACCAGATGATGCATAGAATATAGGAGCCCCTATTTCACATCGCAGACAAAGACAGTCTCCTGATCAATTTGTTGGATACATGGCTCTCATGAGAAAATGTATTATGACTGAACCATCTTCCTTTCATGAAGCAGTGTAGGACCCCACTTGGGTTGATGCTATGGTAGAGGAGTATGACTCCATTGTCAAAAATAGTGTATGGGAAATTGTCCCAAGACCGATTGATAAATCAGTGGTAGGTTCAAGATGGATATACAAGGTAAAGCAAGCTGTTGATGGGAGTGTGGAGAAATAAAAGGCCATTTTTGTGGCCTAGGGCTTCTCACAGATCAAGGGGATAGATTATGGTGAGACCTTTTCACCCGTCGCTAGGTACTCTTCCATAAGATCCATCCTTGCACTCTCAGCGTAGATGGGCTGGTGCATTCATCAGATGGATGTAAAAACTGCATTCCTCAATGGGATCATTGAGGAAGAAGTGTACATTGAGCAGCCATAAGGTTTTGAGACCTTTGACAGAGAGTCGCATGTGTGCAGACTCAAGAGAGCACTGTACGGGCTAAGCAAGCACCCCATGCTTGGTACACTCGGATAGACAACTATTTCACCGGATTGGGCTTCACCAAAAGTGAAGTAGATGCAAACCTATACCGAATTATGGTGGAGGGTAATATTTTAATCATTGTGCTTTATGTTGATGATTTGATATTGACTGGTGATGAGTAGCTGATACACTCATGCAAGGAGGACCTTGCAAACGAGTTTGAGATGAAGGATTTGGGCCTTCTTCATTATTTCCTTGGTTTGGAAATATGGCAGCGAGATGGTGAACTTTTTGTGTCTCAAGGAAAGTATACAAGAGAGATACTGGGTAAGTTTCACATGGAGGGCTGCAAACCCATGGATACTCCTCTTCTAGGAAAGTGGAGGAAAGAGGATGCTACTGTCTATCGACAATTAGTGGGTTCGCTAATGTATTTGGTGAATACGAGACCGAACATTTTCTATGCGGTTAACCAACTAAGTCAAGTGATGGTTAAGCCTACCAAACTCTTTTGGAAGGTGGGTAAGCATGTCTTGAGATATCTGAAGGGCACATCTGAGTATGGATTATGGTACAAATAGAAGGATGAGGTGAAGTTGCATGGCTTCATGGATGCAGATTGGGCGGGAAGCCCAATGGACAGAAAGATCACATCAGGGGGGATCTTTAGTATCGGATCTACAACTGTTTCTTGGTACAACAGGAAACAAAGATCCGTGGCACTTAGTTCAGCGGAAGCAGAATACATGGCAGCGAGCCAAGCTGCATGTGAGGCTATCTGGATGAGGAAGATCTTGGTTGG
>ML776580.1:562269-577546 GCA_009831015.1 Picea engelmannii | reverse complement strand
CAGTTCCAATGGAGATCCAGTTGAGATAATAGGTGAAAGGGACAGTTTGGCTATCAGTTGTGATTTGTTCACACATGCAGTGAATATGCTTATGAGCATGTGCAAACGAGGCAATTGTATTCATTCGATTCATTGTGAGAATTCCGATTGCAGCATTTGTGCAGAGGAGGCAGGTTGTCTGGACATAGGAATTGGCGCATGTATTTGCTAATTTGTGTATGATAGTGTGAGATGATTGTATTGTACTGAGAGCTCTTGGATTAGAGTTTTGTATGAGATTGTTTCATGATTCATGATATACATAATATATGATAGTGGGGTTTTTAGCTTTACGCTTTCCTGGTAAAACTTTTGTGTTGTGTGTTATTGATATTTCACTTTGTGCATTGTGGTTGTGATCATGGTTTAAATTGCTTCTGCAATAATAATAGTAGCAGCGATTCTATATTTAACAAGTGACGGAAATTGTTAGATCAGGAGAATCACAGGAATACATTAATTTGTATCGAAATTTCTACAGATTCTACTGCATAATGAATCCAAAAGGCTATGGTTCCTTGTACATATCTAAGGATACACTTTGCAGCCTTCCAGCCTTCCAGTGTAGCTCATGTGGCTCCAACATGAACCTGGAAACTATGCCAACTGCATAGGAGAGGTTTGGTCTAGACTGTGTGAGATAAAACAAGATCCCCACTAGTTGTATATACATTGTGTTATCAATGAGTGGAGTCTCCCTGCCATCCTCAATTTTGACTCCTGATAAGAAAGGAGTTGGAGTAAACTTCCAGTCTGTCATGTGAAATATCTCAAGGAGATCTCGTGCATACTTGTCCTAAGATAGTTTGATGCCTGATGCATCCTGATTGATCTCGAGTCCAAGGAAGAAGTGTAGAGGACCCATGCCCGTCATCAAAAACCTGTCATGTAGAATCCTCTTGACTACAGCAATCGCTAAAGTTGAGCAACCGGTGATCAAAAAATCATCAACGTACAGAACTAAACGTATAAGTGAATCATCCATCCTTAGTATTTAGACATTTAGGTCTGATTTACAATGTACAAATTTCTGTGACAATGGGTAGGATTCCATCTTGGTATACCATGCCCTTGAAGCCTACTTGAGGCCATAAAGGGACTTCTTCAATCGATAGACCAAAGATGATTCTTGCATAAATCCTTGGGGCTTCTCCATATAGATTTCCTCAGAAAGATCGCCATGAAAAAATGCATTGTTCACGTCCATCTGATGGACTTCCCATCCTTTGGCTTCCACAATCGAAAATGCCAATCGTATGGAATCCATATTCACCACTGGAGTGAATGTCTCATCATAGTCAATACCATGAATCTGCTGAAAGACTTTGGCAACAATCTTGGCTTTGTATCTGCTAATCTGTCCATCCGTTGTGCTCTTGGTCCTATATACCCATATGCATTTGACAAGTTTCCTCCTAGAAGGAAGGGGTACTAGATCCCAAGTCTGGTTCTTGAGGAGGGAGTTGTACTCCTCCTGCATGGAAGGTTCCCAAAAGGGATTTCTAATAGCCTCGCCATAAGACTATGGATCTGAATACTAAATCAAGAAAAGATGCCTGGAGGTAAATGGTTCATTAGCAGTGAGTGCAACAGGAGGCTCCTCGAAATTAGATTGAGTCCTCCTAGTGTTGACTGGATCACCACGACATCCCTTGCATCCTAAAGAGTAGTATGTGCCCACTTAGGCCTCTGCTCTAGCTCTGCAACTGCATCTGGATGCCTTGAATATGCATCCAATTGTACTAACTATGAATACGAATCATCTGAGTCTTGTAAATCAGAACTCTCATCTGAAGAAGAGTCAACATGTGCATGATCATCATCTCAGATAGGTGGAAGAGTGAAGGTGTCTGCATGTGGCTTTTGAGGTACATGCGAGACACTTTCCTCAAATTAGACACTATGCTCAATGATGAGCCATTCTGAGGAAAGATCAATAATCCTATATCCATTCACATCATTGGGGTATCCAACAAAATTTCACTTAGTGCTTTGTGGATCAAGTGCCTTCCTCTTTTCAAAGGGAATCCGGGCCCATGCATGTGAATCAAAAATGCAAAAGTGGGTCACTTTTGGTTTGAGGCCGCTCCAAGCCTCATAGGGTTTCTTGTCCTTGATAGATCTAAGGGGAGATATGTTTTGGATGTATGTTGCACAATTAAGTTCTTCATACCATAGTCTCTGTGGTAGTGACTTTTCATGTAGCATGCAATATGCCATCTCATTTAGAGATCTGTTTTTCTGCTCAACAACTCCGTTTTGCTGCAGAGTGTAGGGAACTATATGCTGCAACTGAATCCCTGGCTCATGGAAAATATTGTGGATCTCATGATTTACATACTCTCCCCCATTATCAGTTCATAGAACTTTGATATTCTTTCTGAACTGTGTCTCAACCAAGGCTTTGAAATATTTGAGGTGTTGAAAGACCTCAGAGTTTTTCCTGAGAAAGTAGATCCAAGTAAAACGTGAGAAATCATCAACAAAAATGAGAACAAACCTCACTTTGTTGATGGATGGATGCGAAAAAGGACCCATAAGGTCACTGTGGATCATATCTAAAGGTGTAGATGCTCTCTGAGACTTTCCCTTGTCGAATTTCTTTTGAGGGTGTTTCCCGAGAACACATCCCTCACACACTCCCTTGGAGAAATGGATGTTTGGTAGACCATCAACCAATATGTGCTTGCTAAGTTGTTGCATGTATCTGAAATTCAAATTTCCATACCTTTTGCATCATATCCTACTACTTTCATCAGCATGAGTAAGTAGTAAAGAATAATCAGGTTCAATGAATTCAGAAAATGTATATAATCTAGAATGATGATTTACCTCATCGGTAGCAACCTTGGAGTTGGTTTTCATGTCATAGATGTGCATAGAATTTGGTGTGAATATGATTTTCTTTCCGGTGCTAGAATTTTTCATTTGATACATGGAGAGAAGGTTGATAGAAATTTTGGGAACATGTAGCACATTCTCGAAGCTTCGATTGGTGAGTTCAATCCTTCCTTTGCCGGTGACTTCGACAAAAGATTTGTCCCCCATCAGAATAGGAGGACCTTTGCATGCATCCAAAGAAGAATATACTACTTTTGAGGCAGCCATGTGATGTGATGCTGTTGAATAAATGATCCAAGCATTGGAAGAGGAGTTGATGGAAATCAAGGCATGGCTAGAATTGCCTTTCTTGGAATTCAGATATTTTGGCTTATTCTTCTTGAAACCCTTGGGGATGTGATCTCCAAGGTTGTTTTGCTAACGTATTTGAGACATCATATCTATTTTTTTTTTCATGCATGCATATTTCAAATGGAATCCTTTGTGACAGTACATGCATTTATCTCCTTTTCTTCTCTTTTCTCCTTTGGATTCGGAGGCACCGATGACGGGTTTTGTGTACCCTTCCTTCTTCGAATGTGCATGAGATTTCTATTTATATTTATCTTTAGATTTGTGATATTTGTTTCTTCCATCATGCACAGTGAGTGCATGCACCCTTGGTCCTTTGATTGTGCCCATGTTGATGATCTTGGTTTGCTCTTGTGTCAGGGATTCAATAAAGTCCTCAAGAAAAGGCATCTTCTAGGTGGCTCCAGAGGAAAATATGAAAGTATGAAATGTATATAGGAGTACAGATAATTCAGGACCAAGCTTGGAGAGAAAGGTGAGAACCATTTGTTTCTCCTCCTTTTATTTATCAACCCCGCAAGCTTTGAGTTGTGACAATAAATCCTTGAATTTTGTAAATAAATCTTGGATATTATCGAATCTTTTTGGGTCCAATGTGAGCAGATGCACCTCCAGCATGTGTCCCCTCATCTCATACTGCTTTCCAAATATCCCTTCCAAGGTGGTCTAGGATTCATTGGGAGTCTTACAGGAAGGTATATGAAAAAGGAGATGGGGAAAAATAAGACTGCAAATTGTTCTGAGTGCCTCATCCATGCGATTTAAATACTTGGATTTTTCTATGGATGATGTCGGTTCTATATATCTATTCAAGGTTGACCTGTACAACCTTGTAGTTCAGATATGTATGGATATTTTCTCCTTCCATGCAAAATATTTGTAAGGTGTAAGAATGAATTCTTTTTGGAATTCCATATTTCTGATGTCTTCAATATTTTGTACCTGCAAAATTTTTTGGTGTAGCTTTTTCTTCGCAGTCCGTTAGCTCTGATACCATGTAAATGTGTTGAAACTACACATAATAGATATAGATAAACAATAATAAACACATTTTCAGAGAGAATTTGAGAAAGAAGAAGAAGGAGAGAAAGAATGAAAGAATTTTCATTAATCGTTGTGAATAATGAATAATTTACACAAGATATACTCTCTATAGCTCAATGAGTGCACAATGGAGGAGAACCAATGCACCAAAGTGGTGGTCTAGAGTGATTTGGACACACACCAATAGTTACAGGAGTGAATTTCCACCTAGCATAGTCTCTCAGGTAGTTACGGGAGTGAACTGCCACCTAGTTGAGTTAACTAGCCAACTAGTTTTTCAGTTAACTGATTGAATAGAGAGTAGTGAGGAGTTAAATCAACGAATCAAGGATAATGCACCAGTATGGTGATGATACCAAGGAAAGTTCGAATTAGCATGTTGATGTTCCCAATGTTGCATGGTGACAAAGCCAATGCATCATCTAAACTCAACTCAACTAGTCAAACTGGAGTGTCAATTGAAAGAGAATATTCTCTAGGTGGAATATTCTCCCCTAAAATATAGGAGACTAGATAATGACTAATTATGACTAATAAACAAGGAAAAACCTTAGGAAAAATAAATCCTATGTGTGTGTGAAGTAACTCCAACACACAGACCTCCCCTGGTGGCCACAAGAAAAATACACATGTCTCACATATATTCACAAACAGAGGAAAGATAATTTGAAGGAGCTACAAGTATTCCAAAGGCTCAGTAAAGGGTATGGCGTTATGCAAGAAAAAAAACCAGCTATTCTTTTGTTTCACAGAGAAAAACGCTTGAGTTTGAATCACTAGAGATAAGTGAATCTGAAAGTACTTGCCATAACTATTTTCCAACAACCATAGCAACATAAGAAGCATTCATCCTGGGAGAAATGAAATCACATAATTCAAACATAAAGGAATTTCAAAGATTATTCTCATCTTGAAACATTTAAATGCCAACAGGGAGGAACCTCCATTAAAATGCAATTTGCAGAGCAGTCATACCCACATACACCTATTATAAACTTTAAAATAAAAACACAATTTGTAAGCAAATATAAGAGCCAACATCATGATTTTATTTGGATCGGAGCTACAGTTCATGAATGGAGAGGTAAGAACCAACATACATGTAAGGAGAAAGCCAAAAAACCAAAAAGAACCACTATTCTTCCCAAGGCCGAGCAACACAGAGGCAACACCATCCAAAGAAACCAACACAAATTCGAACCAAGTGAGGGTGGCCACCTCGAGGTAGGGTTAGAGTAACGTGTAGTAATTGCAAACCATTTCTCACATTAATTTCCATCAACTAGAGCCAAGTATGAGCGCACCCAATACTTTCAACACATAGTCCATTATGTTTTCCACATAAAATTTCAATCCAAAAATAGAATTCGCCTCCCTACATTAAACTCATAAATCTTAACACATACTCAACACTTAGCTCCAAAATTTTTTATGTCCCACATTCCTTGCTAGTGAAGGATTTCCATCTCACAAAAATTATCCATTGTCCACAATAATAACAAGTATACCAAAAGTGAAATACACCATAACTATACGTGGCTCGTGCTTGAGGTTTGAACAACAAGTAAAAATATATGTAGCAAGAATAAAACAAGATGCTTATTAAAACAAACATTTTCCCCTTTTCCTTTAAATTAAATTGCCAACACACCCATCATTAGTCCATTTCACATGGAAAGTGATTTCAAATTTCTGGTTTATTCTCAAACTGTAGAATCAATTTTGCAAGGTAGTCCTGAGTGTAAATCAAATAAAAGAATCTTTCATCATCATTCACATAACAGGGTCCCACCTATTTAGTATATTATTAAATATATATAAGTAATAAGGCATTGCAACCCATTTGTAGGGATGGATTCGATGCTGCACTTTTGGGCGTCAACAAAGGTCAACTCACCAAGTAAGGACATTTCGAACTCATTATGCATGTATTTGACAAACTTCTGACTGATCATGTCATCATCACTTCCAAATATGATATCATCTATATAAACTTCAATTATCAATATACTGTCACGATGCACCTTTATGTAGAGATTGTTGTCTGCATTTCCCTTCCTGAATCTTTGCTGCTGTAGATACCCATCCAATCTTGAATACCATGCTCTATGGGCCTTCTTGAGTCCATATAATTATTTCTTCAACCTGCAAACATAACCTTCCTTTTCTTATAGTAGAAATCCTTCTCGTTGTTCGATGTATACTTCTTCTTCCAACTCTCCATTTAGAAAGGATGACTTTACATCCATCTGATACACCTTGATATTTTTGTAACATGCATAAGCTAGGATCAATATGATTTCTTTCATTCTAGAAACTAAGGCAAAGGTATCTTCAAAATATATACCTTCAACCTGAGTGTATCTTTTACATACAGATATTTCTTGTTCATGGTAACCTGTCCATCCTCGTTCAATTTGTTTATGAAGACCCACTTTGCAACAATCATATTCTTGTTCATCTTTCTTGGAACCAATTCCCATGTGTCATTCTTCTCTCTCTGATCCAATTCTTCATCCATAGATTTGATCCAACTCTTCATCCATATATTTGATCCAATCCTGCCATATTCTCTTTTGAAATAGAATTTTCTTCCCAACACTCTGAAATGATTCACATTTGTTGGTCTTCCTTTCCATATCTCGTAGGGAGTCTTATCACTGTTATTTATGAGCGTTCCCTTGTTTTGGATATGAATTGTTGTATGTACTTATTGTACCCAAAATATGTCTTTCAACTTGGAATCTTTCAACATGGTTTGCCCATTTCTTGTACTATTTTGTTCTTCCTTTCGACAACTCCATTTTGTTGAGGTGTCCTGGCTACTAAGAATTGTCTCTTTATCCCATGTTCGCTACAGAAATCCATGAATTCCTTTGAGGTAAAATATCCTCCATTATTTAATCTCAAACACTTGATTTTTTATCCTCTCTCAGTTTCAACCATTTCCTTGTATATATTGAAGTGTTCAAATGCCTCTGACTTCTTCCTAAGAAAGAAAACTCCAATCATTATTTTGTAGTCATCAACTAGTAGCATACAATTTTTTTTCTCCGTTCAATCCCTTCATTCTTGTTGGTCCACATAGATCAATATGTATAATCTCTAGCAGTTTTGTGGTGGAGTACTATTTTGATTTGAACTTAGTCCTGGTTTTTTTTCCCTAAAGAAAATGTTTGCATAGAGTATTTGTTGGCTTCGAAATCTTGGGCATTTCTCTTATTGTGGGCATTTCTCTTATTGCTTCATTTATGTTGATTTTGACAAGATTATCAAAATTTATGTGACCCATTCTTTTGTGCTAGATCCAACTTTCATATTCCTTTCCTAAGAAACATATTTCCTTTCCAATTCGCATGTGTCATTCTTCTCTCTCTGATCCAATTCTTCATCCATAGATTTGATCCAATCCTGCCATATTCTCTTTTGATATAGAATTTGCTTCCAAACACTATGAAATGATTCACATTTTCTGCTATTCCTTTCCATAGCTCATAGGGAGTCTTATCATTGTTATTTTTTAGTAGTCCCCTCTTCTAGATATGAACTGTTGTATGTACTGCTTGTACCCAAAATATGTCTTTCAACTTGGAATCTTTCAACATGGCTTTGGCCATTTCTTGTATTATTTTGTTCTTCCTTTCAACAACTCCATTTTGTTGAAGTGTCCTGGCTACTGAGAATTGTCTCTTTATCCCATGTTCACTATAGAAATCCATGAATTCCTTTGAGGTAAACTCTCCTCCATTGTTTAATCTCAAACACTTGATTTTTTATTCTGTCTCAGTTTCAACCATTTCCTTGTATATATTGAAGTGTTCAAATGCCTTTGAATTCTTCCTAAGAAACAAAATTGTAGTCATTATTTTGTAGTCATGAACTAGTAGCATACAATTTTCTTCTCCATTCAATCCCTTTGTTATTTTTGGCCCACATAGATCAGTATGTATAATCTCTAGTGGTTCTTTTGTGGAGTACTATTTTGATTTGAATTTAGTCCTGGTTTTTTTTTTTTCTGTAGACAATGTTTGCATAGATTATTTGTTGGCTTTGATATTTTGGGAATTTCTCTTACTGATTCCTTTCTACTGATTTTGACAGGATTATCAAATTTAATGTGACCCATTATTTTGTTCCAGATCCAACTTTCATCTTACTTTCCTAAGAAACATCTTGCCTTTCAAATTTCATTTAGTACATATATGTTTCTTGGAGTTCTTATAGCTATATCCACCAACTCGTCTGATCCTTCTTTCCTTATCTCGCATTTCTCTGAGTCAAACACAAGTTTGTGTCCATGATCACACATTTGAATTACACTTAGTAGATTATTCTTCATGTCTTCAACCAGTATAATATTTTCTTCCTTGACATCCTTGCTTCCAAGCTTGACTATACTTCTTCATATAATTATGGCTCAGTTGTCATTGCCAAATGAAACTGATCCATCTCTTTCCTTTTTTAGAGTTAGAAACCTGTCTTTATCACCTGTCATATGCTTTGAGCAACCATTGTCAACATACCATCCATATTTATTGTGTTGATCTTGCAGAGAAAGCATGCATTATTCAGTGTTGAATTGATCATTATTTCTTATCCATATCCTTTATGGTTCCTTCTTATGATTGTTGATATATTTTTTTGATTCTCTTGGAGGAAAAATCAATGTATAATCCTTGCCCATGTGACCAAAACTATTTCATTTGTAGCATTCTACTTCATTACTCAAGGATTCAAATCTATTATAGTTTCTTCTATGTGCTTCATGAGTCCTTCTTGGATAACCATTTCTTGTGTAGCCTTCATAGTTGCTTCTATTCTTGGCATTGGCTCTAAAATTCACAACTTTGTGCCAAAAATTGTTACATGAATAACATAAACCAAGAAAAATAGTTTGATACCTAGGGGTGGAATATCTTCTGAATGTTGTTGATTTTTTGTATCCTTGTTCTTCCCGAGGTATTTATATTGCTAGATTCTCTGATTCTCAATTTTTAATATTCTAGATGGTGTCATGTCTCTGTAATATTCTTCTTGAATCTTCTTTCCTTCTTCCTTCTTAGGATATCCTTTGACTATTTCTGTGTAACTTATGTGTTCTGCTTCTTGTTCAATTGTCTTGGAGTTCAAGTCTTTCTCTATCTAGCTGTATCCTAGCCCAGATATGTCATAGTATGGCCTTTGACTACTAATGATCTCATCCAATATTTTGGTTCTATTCTGTTGCATGTCCTTCTTCTGAAGATATTTTCTTAGAGTGACTATTTATGCTTCCAAGCCTTCAATCATCTTCTTCTTCTCTTCTAACTGACCTCTAAGTGCTTCTTTGATCCTTATATCTTCTTCCACCTAGAATTTTAGCTTCATGATTGTATGTTCAACTTCCCCTGAGTTGGAATTTTGGGATCCTTATTTCATCTTTAGTTCTTCCTTGAGTGACTTGTCTTTCTTTCTTTCAGTCCTTAGATATTTTAATGCATTGATAAATTCTACTCTGAGATCGACTTCTCCTTCTTCTTGGGAATATTCTTTGGAATCTTATACTTCCATGAAGAGTACTCTTTATGTATCACTGTCACTTTCTTCATCCTCATCTGATGAGGAACTCTCTTCCTTGGTGTAGATACTTTTCTTGAAGAATTTCTTTTTGTTTCTTCTTTCCTTTTGATTTTGATTTTTATTTTTAGAATCTTCTTTTTCGTCAATTTATTTATTCTTAGCATGAAGAAATTTAGAGGGAAAATGACCAATACCACCACAATTAAAGAATTTCAATGAAAGCATACTTTTGTATTTTTCGGTTCCTCTTTTTAGCTTTCGAGCAAAGTTTGTCATTTCTTCATATTCCTGAGAGTCATCATTGCAGTTGCAATCTGGTTTTGTCTTTTGATTGTTCTTATTCTTTGTTTGCTTGGATTTCTTGAATGATGCTTATTTTGTGATAAGAATATATTTTACTATGCTCATTTCATAGGTTGTGAGTATTCCATGTAGCTTGTCCATGCTTAATGTAGCCAGGTTCTCTCTTTCTTCTAGAGATAAATTTTTCGAATCAAATCTCATTGGTAGAGACCTTAGTAGCTTTTAAAAAATGACCTATTCCTTCATCTCGTCTACCAAAACTTTAATGGCATTCACCATTTCATCAACTCATAGAAATTAGGATGCAATCTCTTCATATTCTTTCATCTTCAAATGTTTTAACTTATCTCTAAAGGTTTGAAGTTTAACTCCCTTGACTTTGGCATCTCCTTCATAGATATTTTGAAGTTTGTCCCAAACATTTTTTGCAGATTCACAATGCATAAATTTGACATGTATTGATTCAGTCAAACCATTCACGATAGCATTTTAATCCCTTGATTTTTTTTTTCGTTAAGTTTATTTCCATCCTTGTCTATTGAGGGAGCGGCTAGTGCCTTGTATCCATCTACTGTTGATCTCCAGACATCAAATCCATGTGCCTTCACATATGCTTTCATTCTTCTTCTCCATAAGGCATAGTTATGACCATCAAACTTTGGTACTCCAATACTAGCGTATCCCATAATCTCCTTCTGGTGGGTAGATTGCTTCTTGAAGTACCTACTCTAATACCAATTGTTGGAATGTTGAGAGCAGGGGTGAATCAGTATGAGAAATTTTATTATTTTTTAACTAAAGTATATATTCTTCAACAATATTCAACAGTTTATCATTAGCATTCAATATATCATCAACATTATAATCATAACCAGTATGACATCAACAATATCACATCAAAGACATGGTACACCATAATTTATGTGGAAATCCAAATGGGAGAAAACTACGAAATGATTTTCTTATATTTCAAAATAATACATGCATTGGAAACACCAACTTCCCAATTCTCCAACTACAACTAGAAGGAGGCTCCAAACCCCTATTTATGGGCTCCAACCTGAAGGAAAGTACAACTCCCTGAATTCTCTGGCTCCAACCAAAAGGAGGCTACAACCCCTTATGTTCTTCAACTCCAACCGAAAGGTGGATACAACCACCTTTCCTTGACCCGTCCTTCCACCCTAAAATATAAGTGTAGACCAATTGTAACTACCTCAATCATTTTTATTTCCACTGTCACTTCCAATTCCACTTTCAACCTGTCACTATATCCAACCTGTCACTGTCACCACCATTTTCATTGTCACTGTCTCTATCTCTCACCTTGTAATTGATCATCAACCAACTATAACTTGTAACATACCATGCATCAATTGTGTACCAAAATATATGAATCAATCATGAACAATAAGATATACCAACTAGAATATCAATGATAAGTATCCAATCATGTACCATGAATACAACCTATACCATATACCATAACATCAATCAAGTATAGACATGTACCATATTATCAATGAAGTTCCTCAAAGAACCAATGCATGTCCCTCATGCATATGCCACCATACATCAAGAGTATACCTCAACCATGTATAACCATCTCAAAGATATAAACCATAACAACCATGTCATAGACCAAACCAGATACAAGAATGCTCCACACTCAACCATGTAGCCAATATGTGCTACAACCATGTACCAATTCAAAACATGTCAAGTATGCCTCAAGCATACACCATATCATAACCAAGCATAAACTTTACAACAAGTACAAAAACATACCAGTACCTCTGTAGCTAACCTAAAACACTCAAATGCTGACATGCAACCTTCCTTCTGACTTTAGGGACCTGGTAATATCATTTCCCCCAAACTGATCTTGTTCTTGCGAGACTAATACATCCTGTCTCATGGGGCCTCGCGTGATAGGTATATTGCAATCCACGGGGATGCATTGTGGGACAATATTAGTTTGAACCATGAGGATTAGCCAAACTAGATTTTCCTCAGAGATTCCCGCTCACCACTGCAATACCAAAACTCTCACACTCCTCAGTCTTTGCTACCTCTTATTTTACTATCACAAACTTAGCTAATAGATCACTAGTTCAAAAGATGATATTCAATATAAAATGTGTGAGTGAATGTTCTTGTGAATGACTCCTTGAGGTCTATTTATACTTTTTCTAGGTAACCTCTCTCCTTAAACTTAGGGATTCTAGATATTTCTTGTTAGAACCACTTTACCCTTTCATTAAAGACTTGTAACCAACTAGGGGCTTCTTGACCATTCTTCAGGGCTTCTAACTTCACAAGGTCATAACTCCTCAACTGGGAGGAACCATGTGGCATACCACATATCATTGGAAATGACATGATGAGGATTATCATCTGTGAGTGAATTAGCTACATTTAAATTGTCCTTCATGTCCATATTGTTATAAAAATAGGACCGTGGAGAAATAAAATAAAACAAATGTGGAAACAAAACACATAAGATACACAATACAATAGAGACACAGATTTACATGGTTCACCCAGTGTGGGCTACATCCACCAGAGAAATTTCCAGGTCCTTCCTTTATTATTATTCAACAAATGAAGGGATACAACCTACAACAAACCCGTTGTAACTTCCTCTTCTTTCTCTCACAGTCTCCTCTCTCAGAATACAATATTCACCATAATTCATAGCCGCAATACATTTCCCTCATAACAGAGGGTTTCCTTCTAGGGAAAAAAACCCTAACATCATTTATATTGTTAGATCTATGACCTTATAATGAACGGTCCAGATTTACAATGAAATTACAATATACTTTTATAAGGAAAATTTTCCTCTGGGGACCCTCTTTCCCCCGTACCTCCCAACCAGTGGGATATCCCCCCCGGTTCCTGGAGAGGGGGTAACCCCCCCTCTGCACTCCCCCATGTGGAAGAGTGTACATATGTTTGGGGTGTAAATACTTCATGGGGTATAAACACAACTGAAAAAAAAAGACCTCTGAATCAGGAAGATAATTAGAATCCACAACCAACAATATCCCACTTGGAGACTAATCTCAACAACTCCAATGATACTGTATATGCTGGAATTTGAACCTTCTTGGATCTAGAAAATTTCTCATCTTCATCTTCATTTTTGAAGACCAACTAAAACTGAGAAAGAACTCAGTTTCTCTTTGGTTACTCCCTTTGCTAACATGTCTGTAGGATTCTGACTAGTGTGTATCTTTTCCAACTTCAAATGTCCATCTTCCAAGATGGATTGTATGAAATGGTACCTCAGCTGTATATTCTTAATATTCGAATGGAAGTATGAGTTCTTTTCAAGATGAATGACACTCTCACTGTCACAGTACAACCTGTTATTCTCCTGCTTCTTTCCCAATTCCTCCATAAACCTCTGTAACCAAATTATTTCTTTACTAGCCTCTGTAGCAACAACATACTCTACCTATGTTTTTGAAAGTGAAACAACCTTTTTTAGTTTTGAAATCCAACTTACTGTTGTTCCACCTATAGTAAAAACATACCATGTGGTGCTCCTCCTGCTATTTTTATAACCTTCCATATTTGAATCAACATATCCATGTAGAAAAGTGTTTGAACCTCCAAAACATAATGCATGAGTAGCAGTACCTCTCAAATACTTGACAATCCACTTTATTTCCTCCCAATGTTCTTTACCTTGATTGTTCATATACCTTCTCACAACTCCCATTGCATGTGCAATATCTGGTCTTGTGCAAACCATTGCATATATCAAGCTTCCAACTGTTGATGAATAAGGGATCTTGGACATGTATTCTATCTTCTCTTGTGTCTTGGGACACATTTCCTTAGTTAATTTGAAATGGCTGGCTAAAGGTGTACTAACTAGTTTTTCGTTATGTATTCTAAACCTCTCCAACACCTTATCTATGTACTCACCCTGAGACAATGTCAAGTTGCGATTTTTCCTATCTCTTGTTATTCTCATACCAAGGATTTTCTTTGCAACACCCAAATCCTTCATCGCAAATGAATTAGCTAATTTCTTCTTGAGCACATTTATATCTTGCATATTAGACCCTGCAACAAGCATGTCATCTACATACAATAGCAAGATAATATAGCTTCCATTTTCTATCCTTTTGAAGTAACACAATGATCAGAATGACAACTACTATAACCTTGTTTTGTCATAAACCTGTAAAAATTCAAATACCACTGCCTTCGAGCTTGCATTAGGCCATACAAGCTCTTCTTCAACTTGCATACCATATTCTCTCTCCCTTTGACCTCAAACCCATGTGACTGTTGCATATAAATCTCTTCCTCTAAATCCTCATTGAGAAAAGTTGTTTTAACATCTAATTTTTCAAGATGCAAATATTCTACTACCACAAGACTTAAAATAGTCCTAATTGAAGTCATTTTAACAACAGGAGAAAATATTTCATCAAAATATATACCTTTATTTTGTGAAAACCCCTTTACAACAAGTCTAGCCTTGTACCGTTTTATTCCTTCATATTCTTCCTTCAACTTGTAAACCCATTTATTCTGCAATGCTCTTTTTCCTGCAGGCAACTGAACCAAGTTCCAAGTATGGTTATTTACCAAGGAATCCATTTCTTCTTTCATGCCTTGCTCCCACTTATTTTAGGTGTCTACCTACATTGCTTCTTCATAACATTTTGGTTCACCAGAATCAGTCAACAATAAATAATACAATGAAGGAGTGTATCGTTTAAGGGGTATACTTAACCTGGTAGATTTTCTAACAACACTTGCAGGTGTTTGAGGTACATGTTGCTCCTATTGTTGTACATTTTTGTTTTCTGGTTCCTTTGGAATTTTTTTTTCAGTGATCTCATCAAGCACTATGTATTCTTGTTTTTCTTTTTCCTGTTTCTTTCCCTGCAATTGATCTTTGTACATGACCTTCTCATTGAATATGACATCTCTACTCCTAATGATTTTTTTATTTTTATAATCCCATAAGTGATAACCAAAATCATTAACACCGTATCCAATAAAGGTACACTTCTTGGATTTTTCCTCAAGATTTGTTCTATTTTCTTTATCAATATGGACAAATGCTTCACAACCGAAAGTTTTCAAAAAAGAATAGTTTACCTTTTTTCCT
>ML776580.1:548168-562219 GCA_009831015.1 Picea engelmannii | reverse complement strand
CCAACATGCAATCTCATACTCCTTGCACGCTCCATGATTGTCCTGTTCATCCTTTCTGACACACCATTTTCTTGTGGTGTTCTTGGAACTGTCTTCTCTCTATGAATCCCATGGTATGAACAGTAATAATCAAAATCCTTGCTTCAATATTCACCTCCATTATATGATCTGAGACACTTCAAAATTTTTCTTGTCTCATTCTCAACCAAAGATTTCCATTTCTTAAAAGTATCAAAAACATCATATTTTTGTCGAATGCAATAAACCCAAGTTTTTCTAGTTGCATCATCAATAAAAGTAACATAATAACGAGATATACCAAGATATGATACCTGAGATGGTCCCCATACATCTGTATGAACAATCTCTAACCTTTCATTCTTCTTTTCTTTTCCGACTCTGAGAAATCTGACTCTCTTCTATTTTCCATAAACACAATGCTCACAGAAGTCCAAATCAATTTGTTTAAGATCTGGCAAAAAATTGCTTTTGTGAAGTATCTGCATACCCTTCTCACTCATGTGTCCAATCCTATGATGCCATAGTGCTGTATCCACTCATGTAGAAGTTAAAGAGATAGAAGAGTCAATATTACCAGTACATAAATACAAGGCACCTACCTTCTCTCCTTTTGCTATCACCAATGATCCTTTGATGACCTTTCACGTATTATCTGTAAATATGGATATGCAACCTTCACTTTCCAACTACCCTATTGAAATTAGATTTTTTCTTAAATCTGGAACATGTCTTACCTCTTTCAACAACCATTGGTTTCCATTGCGTTGCTTTATTTTTACCTTTCCCATTCCAACAATTTTGCATGGTGCATCATCACCCAAATAAAACTATCCAACATAACCTTGAACATAATCTAGAAAATGTTTCCTATGGGGTGTGGCATGAAATGAAGCCCGTGAATCTACTACCCAAGACTCAGAAATATTATCTACAGAAAGAATCAAATCAACTTGTAACACATCACTTGTTACATTTGCTTTCTGATTTCTCTCCTATTATCCATCTCTTTGTTTCTTTGGATCTCTGTAGTATTTCTTCATATGCCCTTTCTTCCCACAATTCCAACACTCTATCTTTCCAAGTCTAGATTTGGAGCTACCCTTCCTAGAATTCTTGTGGTTCCCTGGTCCCTTTCCTCTATCCTTTTGTCTTCCCCTGTTCTCCATCTTCAACACATTACCTGATGTCTCACCTGTGCTTTTCCATCACATTTCCTCATGAAGGATAACACCAACAAAATCATCAAATTCTAAAGTATTTGAACCAGAGACAGAGTTACTTACAACCATGACCAAGCCGTTCCAACTTACTGGCAATGAGAACAAGATTAAAAGAGCCCTGACCTCATCATCAAAGTCCACTTTTATAGAACTTAGTTGATTAGTAACCATATTAAAATCATTTAAATGATTTGCAACAGACCCACCTTCTAACATATTCATATTAAATAATCTCTTCATTAGAAATTCCTTATTGGAAGCCAAGGTTTTTTCATACAATTTATCCAATGCGTCCATCAAACCCTTTGTTGTCTTTTCTTTCGAAATATTGAAAGCCACCGATGCTGCCAGGATCACTCATATTGTTCCTAGAGCCTTTCTATCAAGAATCTCCCATTCTTCATCCTTCGTAGTCATCGACTTCTTTTCTACTCCACCCAATGGTAGGAATAGATCCTTCTGATATAAATAATATTCCATCTTCATCTTCCATAATTGGTAGTTTTGGCCGTTAAGTTTTTTGACCCTAAACTTTCCATATTCCGACATTGCTCCCACTCGAACTAGGAACCCTCATTTCCTACGAGTTACCTTTTGCTATCATACCAGTTGTTAGAAAAAAAGGACCATGGAGCAATAAAATAAAACAAATGCGAAAAAAAAACCAGAAGATACACAATACAATAGAGACACAGATTTACGCAGTTCACCTGGTGTGGGCAACATCCACCAGAGAAATTGCCAGGTCCTTCCTTTATTATTATTTACCAAATGAAGGGATACAACCTACAACAAACCCGCTGTAACTTTCTCTTCTTTCTCTCACAATCTCCTTTCTCAGGATACAATATTCTTCATAATGCATAGCCGCAATACATTTCCCTCATAACAGAGGGTTTCCTTCTAGGGAAAAAAACCCCAACATCATTTCTACCATTAGATCTGCGAACTTATAATGAACAGTCCAGATTTACAATGAGATTACAATATACTTTTACAAGGCAAGTTTTCCTTTAGGGGATTCACCCCCAAACCCCTGGAAGGGGATTGCTTTTCCCCGTACCCCACAGTCGAGGGGATATCCCCCCTGGACCTTGTAGAGGGGGTAACCCCCCTTTGCACTCCCCCATGTGGAAGAGTGTACATACTTTTGGGGTGTAAATAATTCATGGGGTATAAACATGGCTGAAAAAAAAAGACCTATGAATCATGAAGATAATTAGGCTCCACAACCAACACATATTTCTCAAACAAATTTAGGTACCATAACCACATCGTCGGGGATTCTTCAAGGGTTGGCATCAATGACAACCAATATTTCAACATGTGTTTCTTATTCGGTGTTATTCTTATTTGGGTGGTAGACAAGATGAACTAATATCATCGATCGATATAGTGTCTAAGCCGATATGTCCACTGTAGAGGGACCCACCTCAAAATTCTATGTGAGTTGGTTGCAACTTTCCACCGTATATCATATATATATATATATATATATATATATATATATAATATAACACACCCAACCCCCTAACCCTTCCTTAGGTTGGTGGGGTATCAAAATTTTCTCTTTCTTTCCTCAAAAACCACTTTCTTAATCCTCTCCAAAATGAAATTCTGACTATGTACTCCAATCCTGCTTGTCGAGATCTTTCCAACAACTATAACTATGCTCAAAACTGAGCTCTAGATCAAACGTTATGGCCTTCTGTAGTTTTCTAGGCCTTGATTGGCCAAATCTACAAGCCCACCATGTGGCACCCACATGGCTCCACGTCACCTGTATGATCCTACCTGGTACCATATTGAAATGACATGGGCACCAACACGGTAATGACCTACTAGTCCATCGAGGTTATTGACCCACTACACTTAACATTGCTTACCCCTGTTTCGATCTTTGATATACCAAAGATCGGCCCATCGAGGATATCGGCCCACTGGGGCACCGGGCACTGAGTAAAATTATGCTTCGCAAAACCAAAGCACCTGATGTGATGGCCTAACTAGAACCTCAAACACATGGTCCTATATTCCTTGCCACTTCACTTGACACATGGCTAGCGGGGCACCGACCCACCAGGCTCATCCTACACACTCAACTTCAAATGACTAATCTGGTGGCCTAGCTCACACCTTAGACACATGGCCCCATAATTACTTATCACATGGCTAGACACATGGCACTCATGACACGATGCATATTTCTAGTCCAAAATGTCGAATTACCTTGACACATGGCATAACATCCACTTAGCATGTGGACCAACCACCACATGACAAGTCATCACTCTACATATGGTTCCTCCACCAAAGTGCTAACACCTGTCCACCATGCATTGGTTTGATTATGTCATTTGATATCACTCTAACATCATCGACATATTTTATCTTTCACTCACATGCTAACAAGGGAAAGCTAGAACCCTTCCCATAACCATGTTCCATGGGGGCACCGAGGGTTCACAAGGGAAACATGGATTTGGATATATTTTATGGGTCTGGTACTATTGTACCACATACATTAAACTCCCTCCTAAGATTATCTAAGGGATCACCGAACGAGAATTCTCAGTACACATAATCAATGGCTGAGATTTAAAGCCGGTGATCTAAAGCTTATGCTTGACCTAGGGCCCCACACATGCCCCACACCAACCTATCGTCAAAAAATATCATCCTATGACACATTTTTTTCTAGGTGGGTTTGGTACATCATGATCACGCCAATATATCTCTCTCATTCACAAGAAAAGGGTTGGAACCAGGTGCCAGAACCTTACTCCACCGGGTTACCAGGCCACCGGGGAAATCATACTTATAAAGGAAATTTTTGGGGGTCTAGTACTCTGGTACCCCAAGGCATTAAAATTCCTCCTAAGATTAACATGGAGGATCTATGGTTGAGATCATCTGACTTGGAGATATGATGACAAAGGTTTAAGCCTAAGAGCTCCCACACTTGACCCTCTAAAAAACCATATGCTGACACGTATCATATTTTGGGACACATTGGAATCCTTGTCACCTTGAAGTAATACATGCTCTCTCATTTATGAGGATAAGGTTGGAACCCTGCAGGGGAACCCTAGTCCCATAGGGCCATCAGGGCACCATGCCCTCATGGATGTTTACACCACACTGTGTATGCCTCTTGATCTCTTGATATCTAGTGGAAGTTGAATGACTATCGTTCAACCTCCTCTCGATCCAAAAACTAGGGGTTTCTCATTGGATTACACATGGTTCCAACGGGTAATGGGTAAGGTACAGACCGCAAAACCTAATGGCAGAACCATGTGCCACCTGAATCCAGTGACTGCATGAGGCTAGTTACAACGCTTAACCATAGAAAATAGTCCTCCTAGGGACGGTTTAGATTGACCCTCCTCTTAGGATAGAGGAATTTTGTTTATTTTTGGGTTAAACAAGGATATGATTAGGATACTCGGGTTTATTCTTCCATTCTCCCTTTCAACAAACAGGGAAAGACACAGGATTATTGACTTTCTCCGGCATTCCCCTACACAAAATTTTAGTTAATTCATAAATCACTGGAAAAGAGATTACAACACTCCATCCATCTCATAAATCATCATTCAACTCTTAAACTATATATTTGGTTTCATTTCACAGGAAACCCATTACAAAAAAATTATCACTGTGCACACAGGAAGACATAGAATTACAACCATTCATTTTCCTTACAGATTCTTGCCCATAATCATGCAATTGTTTCCATTATATCAATATGGAGTGTTTTTATCCTTTAGAACAAAATAGAAAGTTATTACATTCAGATGGGAAAACATACACTGTTCATGCAATTCCCCAATTACTCAAGAACAAATACTTGCAGGTGTAACAAGCATTCTATACATTAAACACACATACACAATTATGAATGAAGAATAAATGCACCAACCATTCATTTTATTCCATTACATATAGCACAAAGAATACTTATATGTTTACAAGTTGTAGCCATCCCAACTGACTATGGGTGAAGGCCTTTAGACCTTACCATAGGTTCATAATCTTTTTCTCTCTTCATTTTGGCCACCCCCATGCCAAGTCGTGATACCACCAAGGAAGGCATTCAACCTCATAGGAATTTGATAATGTGAAGGTCTCAATTCCTGCTAGAAAAACCTCTCCTAGTTCTCAACACTCTCATCTCATCACTGTTTTCTCCATTGTCCAGACCATGCCTCTCTTTCTCATCACACACCCATGTGTTTCTGCTCTACCCTCCCAAGACTCTAGCATGTCTGTCCCCCATGAAGGTTCTCGACCTGTCCTTCTTCCCTTTTGTCAGAAGGAACTCATGGGGTGAATATGGGGACTACAGATGGGTACTCTGTTGCACCTTTGGCTGATATTTTTCTGCTATCCTAACCAACTCTTCCATGCTTCCATTCATTAAGGTTGGTTGGTTGTCCAACTAGAAATCTTTCTTTTTTAAAATTAGGGGAAAATGTAAATAACTCATTATTTCCAAAAATAATTAATTCAGAAAGAGGATTGGGATCTCTTAACACAATGAACCCCCTTTCCCAGTTCCCTCACTCTTTCCTCTAGTGGTATCATGGATAGTACTCAAGGCTTCACCCATCAGTCAGTTGCTCGACTTTTGTATCACACCTTTACATAATTTACAATCCATAGCATGACAATATTATCTCCATGCTGAGATAATATTCATTAATCATAATTAATTACAAATTAATTAGGGATATTTAAAATAAGGTGTTACATATAAAATATGCAATGGGATGCTTTCAAGAATTTCTTCAACGCTAAATATATAACCATGCAACAACCTCTAGAGGAAATTGCCACTAATAGACACATTTATAATATTTTCCCATAAAAACAAAACACAACTCATTTTTATCGAACAAGATTGATGCCTATTCCAATAAAATAAAACACAACTCATGTTTATCGAATAGACCAAGACCAGACTTTGAGGGAAAGGGAAATTTGTTTCTAGTGTTTATTGAGGCTGACCGAGTAGAGCTATGTGCAAGGAGACCGAGACTAGACCTCTACACAAGGAAACCGGTCATGAGGGGTGCAAGGGTTTGTTTGTGTTTTTATTGGTTATTGAGACCAAGGAGACCTCTACACAACAAGACCAAGACCATACCTTTATGCAAGGAAATCGACTACGATGGGCACAATCATTTGTTTTTAGTGGTCATTGATCCTATAGAGACCTCCGTGCAAGGAAACTGTAGAGGGAAAGGGTTTATCGAGACTGAGAGAAAGGGTTTTATAATGGTGAGTCAATCTTGTTCTCACTTTGATTGTCAAAAAATATGTTTTCCCATCATGATGATGTCATGAATTTGATTTCATTATTCAAATATGAGCTAGGCTTGTTTCGACATCTAGTCATATGCACAGAAGGGATTTATTGAAACTATCTCATCCCATTAAGTTGAGTAATTAATTATGTGGTATTTTCTTGAAAAATTTATTGGTAAAATAATATCTAGGAACTAAAGTATTCACTAAAACTATTCATTTCATGATAATTGTTAGAGTGTTATGATAGTTTGTTTTGTTTCTACATAAGGGTTAATATTTTTCATAAGGTTAAATCTTAGACTTATTCTAATTGCAATGTTTTGGTACATCACCGAATATCAACCCTTTGTCAAACTCAATCATTACTTCCCTAGTTTCAAGGATCCTTTATATTTTGTTGGTATTTTCAATTGAGTTTGTGAATTATATCTATCAGCAAGAGTGTAGGATTTATCTGTGTGTGAATTGTTTGAGGCATCATGGGATAAGAGAGTTGTACCTTTGGTTGTACTTCCTATTGTATTATAGGATGAGAAATGTCCATCTCTCAAACCTCATTTATGATTATATGGAGTAGAATAATTAAAATAAAATTATATTATTTCGAAAAGCCTCATTTATGTGGAATTTTTTTTTACATTAGTATCTCCAAAGTCCAAAGTATAATTTTTCTGGGAAAAAGTATAGACTTCTACAAACTGCTTTGTCTTTTGGGAATTTTCCAAGGAAGCTCTTAATTTTGCATCAGTGACATTAACTAATATTGAAGAAATTGGAGACTTCAAACCTTCAACAACTTTTATAGATATTATTGCTAGCATGTTTTAATAAGAAGTGTGACCATGTATGTTTGAAGTATTAGGAAACACCTCATGATAAATACATTCTACGATATTCAGGATATATACTAGGTTTTTGACTTCATCCTTATAGTTTGCAACATGACCAACATGTTCCTCATCATTTACAAATTCATTTGTATAATTGTCAAGATCTATTAGTCATCTCATCTAACATTGTTCATAAAGATTGACATGTTATTAAGAAGGTATATCTTTAGGGGATCCTTTGTTATAATATTCCTATAAGCTGGGATATTTTCCTATAAGAATTCAAGAATAATATCTGCACTACCTCCCATTTATAAGTTTTCTGCATTCAGGAAATTCTATCATCATTGGCACTACCCCACAAGGCCTGGAAAGTGGTTTTCATACCATTGTTATGAAGCTAACCTGATAATTGCTCATAATATGACTAGAAAAGGTGTTGTTATAACTAGGAAGAAATTGGATAACCGAAATCTAAACTAGATATTGATAAGTTTACAATTTAAACTAAAAAATATGAAAAATGTAGGCTAGGCATAGAAAAACTAAATTTCAAATATTGGAACATGAAAAATTGTAAAGAGAGATTGACACTTTGGGACAATACTAAATACATTGGAATTACACTTAGAGTAGATACTCTCTTTTCTTCAATAGAAGTGAGTTGCACTATACAACTCAGTATGGATGAGATGTGTGTATTTATATTTCTTTTTAATTAATGGATATTTTACATCCTTTGTTGTAAGGATTAAAGTCCCATTTAAAGGCTTTTAATTCAATTTTTACCCATTTTCTTTTGCATGTAGCTCGAATGTTAAAATATTCACCAATACTAAGAGGAGGGGGGGGGGTGGGGGGTGAATCAATATTGAACACTTTTTACCATTTTTAACTTTAAGCACATGTAAACATTAACCATTAACAATGTTATTCATCCTCACACACAAAAAAAAAGCATACACAAAACACAATGATTTTTACGTGGAAACCCAAATGAGAGAAAATCCATGGACTAATTTTCTTATATCATGTTAATATTACATTCATAGGAAGCACTAGCTTCCAAGATTCTCTAGCACCAACTGGAAGGAGGAAACAACCCCGTAATTTACAAGCACCAACCTGAAGGAAGCTCCAACTCCCTGTTTTACTAGCACCGACTGGAAGGAGGCACCAACCCCCTGGATTTACTAGCTCCAACTGAAAGGAAGATCCCACTCTCTAAATCAAAATCACCAACCTGCTGAATGAAGACACTGTTGGCAGCCAACTCGTATTTTATACTGTCCTTATAAGCTGCCTACACCAGTGTTTTGCAAACCTTGATTTTTCGTCGCAATATTTGGGATAAAACAACATTATTATTTCATGCACTTGCACACTTACCTTTGTTCTCGTTTTCAGGACTACAAGTGTGAAAACTTTAATCTCGAAGTCATATTAAAAATGTCACTGGATTTTTATGATCACTCTTGTCTCTATGCTCATTGTGTTTCTAATTTACTTATCGATATACAACCGGTAAGACTCCAAGATTCTTTACTCATTTGGCATTTCTGTTGTTAATATGATTTCCATTTCTTTGAGATTGTGATGATTTGTTAAGGAGTGTGATCCAATCGTTGATTTATTGGTGGCTTGATGTTTGATCGAGTTTGTGATGCATTAGTGTGTTGGACAACTGAGAGGGGGGGGTTGAATCAATTGTTACTGAGCTTAAACAATTATGCTTCTTTTAAAACCCTTTGTAGAAACACTGAATGATGATCACAATAATGCAGAGAAATAAACACTGGCACATTCAACATCAGTCACATATATGAGAAACACAGAGACATATATTTTCCGAGGAAACCCATACAGGGTAAAAACCTCCTTTTCTTTATATGATAAGTAATAGTTACATTCTTTACATTATCATACATATGAACACCAACTCATAATGAGGCTACAACCTCTATTTTGCAAGCTGCAACTTGCTGAGAGCACCAACTCTTTGTTTTCTCTAGTACCCACTAGAAGGAAGCACCAACTCCCTGGTTTCTCTAGAACCAACTAGAAGGAAGCACCAACTCCCTAGTTTCTATAGCACCAACTAGAAGGAAGCACCGACTCCCTGAGTGTTTCCAGCACCAACTGGAAGGAAGCACCAACTGCCTGGTTTCTCTAGCACCAACTAGAAGGAAGAACCAACTCCCTGAGTGTTTCCAACACCAACTAGATGGAAGCACCAACTTCCAATCATACAGGAACCAACCTGTATAACAGAGAACAAGAGTTCTCCCTTGCACCACCCTGCCACCCTTGTTTCTCTGGCTGTAACCAGATGGAAGCTACAACTCCCTGTGTTCAAGCACCCACTTGAACCTCTAAGGACAACAGTCCTCCCGAGCACCTCCCAACCTCCCTAAAATATAAATCTTTACTACTGAAACTTATTACAGTGATAAGATGTTCAACAATGGCTTACCAGACTCATCACTATTCTGCTGCATTTCGTTACTCTGTCTGCCTCATTGCCTTTCTGCACATAGGACTTGCATTGTTTGTTCTTCTTCTTTTTATTCTCTGTGCACCATGTCAATTCACTGCATAGTTCCTCTTCTATGCATTTCTACTTATGCGCTCTGCCTCCTTGCTGACATTTCAATCCTTCTACAAAGCGACCATAGCAGCTCCAACAGCAACAACAACCCTTCTCTTCTGTGTACCATGTATATATATCTTCTGTGCATCTTGTGCATGCAATATTTGCCATTCCTCTGCATGCTCATACCACACCAATCTCCTCCATCTCTCGAGTGCTCTGTGTGATCATCATCATAACTCTTTAGCTTCTCTGGCCGTTTTCCCACGTGTTCAGCATCACTGGATGTTATGATGAGATTCCTTAACTTCTCTGGTAGTTGAGACTCTTCGTCTTCTCTATGACAATCAAGATCACCTTCTTTGTTTCAGTTACAGGCCTCAATTCCCATCCAGCTGTCCATAACCTTCACAAACATCTTCATTCCTCTTGAAGATTCTCAGCGGCTCTTCACCTTCTCTGTCAATCATCCCATGTGTCTTCAAGTCCTTTGGCTGGAACCATCAGTGGTTTCTGGCAGTTATACTATGTCGTGCTACAGTATCCCTCCGATCTCCTTCAGGTTATTCTATGTCGTTGGATGAGCTTTATAAATCTTGCCTTTAAATCGGGTTTCAAAATTTTGGCATTCCTGTTGCATTGTGTTCTTGCCTCTCCAAATCGCGATCCCCAAAACTTCGACATGGAGTTATATCTACGGTCCAGATCCAAGCTTGATTTAACGGTTGTGATTGAATCACCATATTTCATATCACGATTTCGACATTCTTGTTGCCTTGTTTTCTATTCCTCTTGATGTTGCAATCCCTAAAACTTCGATATGGAGTTATGTCAACGGTCCAGATTTGATCTCTATTCAACGACTATGATTAAATCGCGATTTCGCGTATCGCGATTTCAACATCCTTGATGTCTAATGTTTTTGTCACTTCAAAGTTCCGATCCCCGATACTCCATAAAGAATTCAGATCAATGGTCCAAGTCACTTCTTAACTTAACAGCTGTGATTAAATCATGAATTCGCATATCGCGAAATCAGGGTTCCTGATGTCAATAATCTTTGTCATGTCCAACTCTCGATCCCCGATGCCTCTCCATTGACTGGAATCAACGGTCCAGATCAAATCTTGATCTGACAGCTCAGATTACATCATGATTTTTCATATCGCGATATCGGGATTCCTGATGTCAATGTTCTTTGACAACTTCAACACTCGATCCTCGAAACTCCGACAAGGTATCCATTTGCTGACGTCACACGTGGAATGACACGTGTTGAATACTACCATGTGTCACTCTGATTCGTGACTTACATGTGCCTGAAATGTTGAATCAGTCTGACACTTGTCATTACCTAGTTGTGACACGTGTTCCTAGCTGACATGGTCTACTGATGTGAGTCGGGTCGATGGTTCAGATGTGATCTTGATTTGACAGCTCAGATTGCGCTGGGATTTTCATATCGAGAAATCGGGATTTCTGTTGCATTGTTTCTTTGACATTTCCAATATGCAATCGTCGAAACTCCGATCAACTGTCCAGATAGCCCCCTGAGATGGACGGTCCTCCTACTTCCAGGATTTGTGAGCCCTCTACTCCTTGTACTTTTTAAAGATCGTGCAGGTTTTCCTCGATCCAACGGTGGTCGGACCCTACGCTCAGATCTAATGCCTCTAACTTCAATTATCCCTCCAACTAAGCTTGTGGTCCATGTGACCTCCCCCTATATGACCGCAGCCAAACCTCCTCATCGGGGTTTCAAACTTTCCAATGTCGAAACATGTATGTCCTTAGGATTCGCGATCCCTCGAATCCCGACGCGCTCTTTACTCACTAGCTCTCCTGGCTAGGCTCCTGGCCCATGTGACCGTTATCCCCATGAACGTAGTCTTACCACTCGTCGGGTTTTAGATCTTTTCAATGTCGCAATGCATTGGCTCATGGGATTCCCGATGGTAAACCTCGTGCAGCTCCTGTCCTATCTGACAACTGACAGGATTTATGAATAAGATCCAACGGCTCTCGATCTCTCCCTTCTGTAGGCTTCTCCTGAGCTCCTCCTGGACGTAGAAATCAACAGTCTATATCTTCTTTTTTAGCTGATATGACGGTGGCTGTGCTCCCTCCTAAGCTTTACACACTTTCCTCCCAACCTTGGGAGAATTACAAGTCCTCAATGGCCTCGACCTTTGTCTTCCTTCTCTTCTGCGAACTCCTGTATCTTGAGCTTTGCTGCGCACGTTCTCCTCGACGTTGTTCCTCTGTGCTCCCTCCTGAGCTTTACACACTTTCCTCCCAACCTTGGGAGAATTACAAGTTCTCAATGGCCTCGACCTTTGTCTTCCTTCTCTTCTGTGAACTCCTATATCTTGATCTTTGTTGTGTGTGTTCTCTTCGACGTTGTTCCTCCTGAGCTTACATTGTTCTTGTTTTTCCATCGATGCACACTCTGATCCTACCATCTTCACTGTTGTACTTGCCATCAATGACAAGCATACGCTACCTGTTAAACATTTTCCAACAATCTCCCCCTTTGGCATTGATGGCAACTAAGGCACCCGAATTCTTTTCTCCCCCTCTGACATCAATGTCAAAGAGAACATGCTCCCCCTGAGCTGTTGCAGTATTTTAGGAGGTATCAGATATTAAATCAATACAAAACTCCCCCTAACAGGAAGGACTCTCTTATATGAGGCCTGCAGAATATTTCTATCTGAACCAGAGTCTTCTCTTTCTGATTCTTGGACCTGTTCATCTTTAGCTTCCGTTGTATCCTCTGTGCAAAATTCAAAATTGCTGACCTCTCTTACTTGGACTCTTTTATCAATCTTCTCATGAGTGGATGACTCCCCCTGTCACTATCATCTCTCTACTTTTGACTATTTTCCCCCTTTGTTCCTAAAAGGTTAACTTTCCTTGACAAAGTCTTTCCTCTTGTTGTCTCTACAAGAACACTGTGCAATTGTAACTTGTACCTTTTAAATAGCCCTTAGATCTCCCCATTGAATCTCATCGATCTCTATTTCTGAAATTTTCATTTTTCTTCCATGATGCATTCAATCCAGGGCTTTTATGTCCATATTCAATCACAGGAGAAAACTGCTACACCCACTCTCATGCCTGCTTTTCTTTCTCACAAATGAAGGACCTATATTAGGTTTCTTAGGAGCACTGATTTCTACCTTGTTGAGTCCAATATCAGATTTGTAATTTGGTGATCTTTGGCTATCCAAGACCTTGTCCAGAGTCATGGACCTGCTCAAGAACTTGATTTGGGTGTCTTCCTTCTCAACCTTCAAGACTTATGCTTCCTGTTTATGACATGGTTCTTCTCCTACTTCTTTCATGGGATAGATGCTAACTGAGCATTATTTTATTGAATCTGAATCTTCTTCTTTACTTGCAGGGGAGGATTCAACATCAACATTATTGTTTTTCCTTATATTGGTATTCACCATTTGTCCTGAGTTTACATTTACCTTACACTCTTTGGATGTGAGCACCTCTTCATTGCCTCTGTCACATTTTTTACTTGTACTGAGCAAATTATGTTTCAAATCATCCACAAGCAGAGCGTACTGGGCATCTCCTTTGTCATTACTCAAACTCAGCATCCCTCTATCCTTGATTTTGCCTGGTTCATCATTTTCAAGGATCACCTTTCCTGTTTTGATTTTACTTATGGATAATAGCTTATCCTTGTCTCCAGTCACATGCTTGGAACATCCACTGTCTCTATTTCTAGAGACCTTTTGTTTTTGAGTTGAAAGTGCTTGATCACATTTTTCACTATCTTTCCTCTTCCATGTGCTGGTCTTTCCATCTAATAACTTTATCCTTGGATCTGGTTTGTAATTCTTGAGATGGAAGTTTGCAGCTTTGTGGCCAAGTTGTGACAGCTATAGCATTCAATCTCATTGTTCAATAGGTTAAAGTTGTTGTTGCAGGGTTGTCTACTCATTGATTGTTTATTAATCCTTGACCTCCTCAGTTGCATGTCTCTAGACTTAATTTGGCAATTTGCAATATGTGATGGTTTGTTACTTTGTTGTATCATTCTTTGTTGTGGCAGAA
>ML776580.1:522788-547614 GCA_009831015.1 Picea engelmannii | reverse complement strand
ATTGTTTACACATAAACTCTTCTTCTTATCAAATCTTCTTGATTTGTGCTTCTCTTCATCTTCAGAATTTTGATCATGTTTCTTGTGTGGACATTTATTTGCAAAATGACCTATCTTACCATAGTTGAAACATTTGAAGGGCATCTTACCTTGGTACTTTCCTGATCCTTTCTTTAGTCTTCTCACGAATTTTTCTTCAATTTCATCAGGCTCAGAATCTTCATTTTTATCTGCTTTAAATGATGCTTCTCTAGAGGTGGGTTTATCTGATACTATCCTCATCTCACATGCAGTTAACGTTCCTAGAAGTTGATCAAAGGACAGAGTCTTTATATCATTAAGTTCTTCTATAGCTGAGACCTTTGGGTTGAACCTATCTGGCAGAGATCTCAAAATTTTCTGAACTAAGGCGGGTTCCTCAATTGTTTCACCAAGTGCCTTCATTGCATTTACCATTTCTTCTACTCTTAGAAAGTATTTTCCAATAGTTTCATCTTCTTTCATTTGTATCTTTTCAAACTGTACTCTGTATGTCTGGAGCTTGGCATCTTTCACCTTCTCATTACCTTCATAGTTGTTAATGAGTTTTTCCCACATTTCTTTAGCAGTTTGAAGATGCATCACCTTCACAAACTCGGCTTCAGAAAGTCCATTCAAGATAGCATTCATTCCCTTAGCATTAAAGCTAAATTCTAACTTATCATCCTTGGAAGCTAGCACAACAAGATTCATGTATCCAATCTCTACTACATCCCATACATTAGCTCCTAAGGCCATTAGGTATGTTCTCATTCTAACCTTCCAGAAGGAAAAATTTATTCCATCAAATAGAGGAGGCCTACTGACTGAAGTCCCTTCATGGCTTGTCATGTTTAAGCTCTAGGATCTACCCTTAGATAAAAGGGGGATGGCTCTGATACCAATTGTTGGACAACTGAGAGGGGGGGGGTGAATCAGTGGTTACTGAGCTTAAACAATTATGCTTCTTTTAAAACCCTTTGCAGAAAAAATGAATGATGATCACAATAATGCAGAGAAATAAACATTGACACATTCAACATCAGTCACATATATGAGAAACACAGAGACAAATATTTTCCAAGGAAACCCATACAGGGTAAAAACCTCCTTTTCTTTATATGATAAGTAATAGTTACATTCTTTACATTATCATACACATGAGAACCAAATCATAATGAGGCTACAACCTCTGTTTTGCAAGCTGCAACTTGCTGAGAGCACCAACTCTCTGTTTTCTCTAGTACCCACTAGAAGGAAGCACCAACTCCCTAGTTTCTCTAGCACCAACTAGAAGGAAGCACCAAATCCCTGAGTGTTTCCAGCACCAACTGGATGGAAGCACCATCTTCCAATCATACATGCACCAACCTATACAACAGTGAACAAGAGTTCTCCCTTGCACCACCCTGACACCCTCGTTTCTCTAGATGCAACCAGATGGAAGCTACAACTCCCTGTGTTCAAGAACCCACTTGAACCTCTGAGGACAACATTCCTCCCGAGCACCTCCCAACCTCCCTAAAATATAAATCTTTGCTACTGAAACTTATTACAGTGATAATATGTTCAATAATGGCTTACCAAACTCATCACTATTCTGCTGCATTTCATTACTCTGTCTGCCTCATTGCCTTCCTGCACACATGACTTGCGCTGTCTGTTCTTTTGCTTTTTATGCTCTGTGCACCATGTCAATTCACTGCACAGTTCCTCTTCTGTGCATTTCTACTTCTGCGCTCTGCCTCCTTGCTCACACTTCAATCCTTCTACAAAGCGACCACATCAACTCCAACAGCAATAGCAACCCTTCTCTTCTGTGTATCGTGTATATATAGCTTCTGTGCATCTTGTGCATGCAATATTTGCCATTCCTCTGCATGCTCATACTGCACCAATCTCCTCCATCTCTCGAGTGCTCTGTGTGATCATCATCATAACTCTTTAGCTTCTCTAGCTGTTTTCCCATGCGTTCAACATCACTGAATGTTATGCTGAGATTCCTCAGCCTCTCTGGCAGTTGAGACTCTTCATCTTCTCTGTGATAGTTGAGCTCACCTTCTCTGTTTCAGTTATAGGCCTCAATGCCCATCCAACTATCCATCACCTTCACGAACATCTTCATTCCTCTTGAATATTCCCAACGGCTCTTCACCTTCTTTGTCAATCATCCCATGTGTCTTCAAGTCCTCTGGCTGGAACCATCAGTGGTTTCTGGCAGTTATACTATGTCGTGCTACAGTAGCCCTCCGATCTCCTTTAGGTTAATCTACGTCGTTGGATGAGCTTTATTAATCTTGCCTTTAAATCGAGTTTCGACATTTCGGCATTCCTGTTGCATTGTGTTCTTGCCTCTCCAAATCGCGATCCCTGAAACTCCGACATGGAGTTATATCTACGGTCCAGATCCAAGCTTGATTTAACGGTTGTGATTGAATCGCCATATCGCATATCGTGATTTCGGCATTCTTGTTGCCTTGTTTTCTATTCCTCTTGATGTCGCGATCCCCAAAACTCCGATATGGAGTTATGTCAATGGTCCAGATCTGATCTCTATTCAACGGCTGTGATTAAATCGCGATTTCGCGTATCACGATTTCGACATCCTTGATGTCCAGTTTTTTTGTCACTTCAAAGTTCCGATCCCCGATACTCCATAAAGAATTCAGATCAATGGTCCAGGTCACTTCTTAACTTAACGACTGTGATTAAATCGCGAATTCACATATCGCGAAATCGGGGTTCCTGATTTCAATAATCTTTGTCATGTCCAACTCTCGATCCCCGATGCCTCTCCATTGACTGGAATCAATGGTCCAGATCAAAGCTTGATCTGACAGCTCAGATTACATCATGATTTTGCATATTGCGATATCGGGATTCCTAATGTCAAAGTTCTTTGACAACTTCAACACTCAATCCTCGAAACTCCGACAAGGTATCCATCTGCTGACGTCACACATGGATTGAAATGTGTTGAATACTGCCACGTGTCACTCTGATTCGTGACTTACATGTGCCTGAAATGTTGAATCAGTCTGACACTTGTCATTACCTAGTTGTGACACCTGTTCCTAGCTGACATGGTCTGCTAACGTGAGTCAGGTCGATGGTTCAGATGTGATCTTGATTTGATGGCTCAGATTGTGCCAGGATTTTTCATATCGAGAAATTGGGATTTTTGTTGCATTGTTTCTTTGACATTTCCAATACGCAATCCTCGAAACTCCGATCAACGGTCTAGATAGCCCCCTGAGATGGATGGTCCTCCTGCTTCCAGGATTTGTGAGCCCTCTACTCCTTGCACTTTTTAAAGATCGTGCAGGTTTTCCTCGATCCAATGGTGGTTGGACCCTGTGCTCAGATCTGATGCCTCTAACTTCAATTAGCCCTCCAGCTAAGCTCGTGGTCCACGTGACCTCCCCCTATATGACTGTAGCCAAACCTCCTCATCGGGGTTTTGGACTTTCCAATGTCGAAACATGTATGTCCTCAGGATTCACGATCCCTTGAATCCCGACACGCTCTTTATTCACTAGCTCTCCTAGCTAGGCTCCTGGCCCATGTGATCGTTATCCCCATGACTGCAGTCTTACCACTCGTCGGGGTTTTGAGCTTTTCAATGACACAATGCATTGGCTCACGGGATTCCCAACGGCAAAACTCATGCAGCTCCTGTCCAATCTGATGGCTGACGGGATTTCTGAATGAGATCCAATGGCTCGCGATCTCTCCCTTCTGTAGGCTTCTCCTGAGCTCCTCCTGGACGTAGAAACCAACGGTCTAGATCTTCTTCTTCAACCGATCTGACGGCGACTGTGCTCCCTCCTGAGCTTTGAACACTTTCCTCCCAACCTTGGGAGAATTACAAGTTCTCAATGGCCTCGACCTTTCTCTTCCTTCTCTTCTGTGAACTCCTATATCTTGAGCTTTGCTGCGCGTGTTCTCCTCGACGTTGTTCCTCTGTGCTCCCTCCTGAGATTTGCACACTTTCCTCCCAACCTTGGGAGAATTACAAGTTCTCAATGGCCTCGACCTTTGTCTTCCTTCTCTTCTGCAAACTCCTGTATCTTGAGCTTTGTTGTGCACATTCTCCTCGATGTTGTTCCTCCTGAGCTTACATTGTTCCTGTTTTTCCATCGATGCACACTCTGATCCTGCCATCTTCACTGTTGTACTTGCCATCAATGACAAGCATACGCTACCTGTTAGGGGGATTTTTGTATTGATTTAATATCTGATACCTCCTAAAATACTGCAACAACTCAGGGGGAGCATGTTCTCTTTGACATTGATGTCAAAGGGGGAGAAAAGAATTCATGTGCCTTAGTTGCCATTTATGACAAGCATATGCTACCTGTTAAACATTTGCCAACATGGTGGTTTAATTTATATATTCTTTGATCGATACATTGGTTTCATGAAAACACATTTGTGTTGTGGTAAGACCCTTGGTATAAATATTTTCATACAACACATAGTTCATATAATCAAACCTTTGGTGTGATTTCGATTTATTTCTTTGGTTTTCAAACTGTGACTATGGCTCACACAAATGTATAATCGAATTACCATAGATTTCATTGGTTGATTGAATGGCATGGTTTTTAACATATGCAACAGTAATATTTGAATAGTTATATGCATTGACAGTTGTACTATGGGATATGATTGTTTTGTATGGGCTGAGCTATCTCCACCACCTCGCACATTCTGGCATTAATGCTTTCCCCCTTTCCCGGGTTACCTCTGTTAGTTTTCAGGTAAGCCTGTGAGTTATTCGACCATGCGTTGACCCTACCCAAAACCCTGTCCACTGTGTGTTCTCTCTTGGCTCCTGAAGGGAGAATTGAACCCCCATGGTGTTCAGAGTCAGTTTTGGTTTCAGTTTTTCCAGAGAAGACTACTTAAGACTGCCCCCGTAATTGTCCCCAGAGTCACATTTTTGCATGAGCAATTCTGGGAAAACGGTTTTGAATTAGATCAAACCATTGAAAACCCAGAACCAAATTTAGCCCCTTTACCTTCATTGAGGGTGGTTTCCTCATAAATCGAGTTGTTATAGAGATCTAGCTCATGTTTGTCAGGTCAATTTTTCAGATCCTCTCTGTGGCAGTAAGGTGTGTTTTGGGTCTGTATGCATTTGCCAGAATGCTTATTACTTCTCCAGACCTGTTCTTCAGAACTCCTTTCGCCTGTATAGCCTTGTGCCTCTTGCCTTCTATCAAACCCTTGATCAATCCAAAGATTCATCAAGCAGTCTGTCAGCAAATTGCAAGACAACGAGCTCTGTTCTTTTAATGGAGAGGCAACCATTGCCACTGTTAGCTCAAAATTATCTTGACCAAATCGAATCATTTTCTTACTGCCCAGGTATGTATTTCAACATCGATTTTTAATGATTTGGTTTGAATTAGATGATTGTGTTTGCCCCGAATTAGCTCTATTTGTTTTTAATAGATTAAAAACAATCATGTTTGCTTCCAATTACCAGAAATGATTTCGTTTTTCTATTTTGAATTAGCATAAAAGATTTCATTTTGAATTAATATAAACTATTGAATCATGTACAAAGGATTGGTTTGCTAAATTGAGTATTAGTTCTGTTTTGATTGTATTGATTCATAAACGATTTGGTTTGTTTTTGAATAAAAAAAAAATGATTTTGTTTTAGTAATTAAGAGTTGTTTGATTCACCATATGCATTTCTGTTATCATTTGGATTGATTCAAAAACATTTTTGTTGATTTTCAATTGTCAAAATGATCTTGTTTGTTTTGAATTAGTAATAAAAGAATGGTTTAATAGATATCATACATTCATGTTATCATTTGGTTAATTTAAAATGATTTTGTTTGCAAATATGACCAGCTACAGAATCGTAAGATTCTATAGCTAGTCTTTAGAATTAGATTTTTATCAATTTTATTAATAAAATATCCCTTTAACTTGCCTATTTTTGTCCTCTTTCGGGTACATTCGAATTGCAATAATCAATCGGGCATGCTGTGGCAGTTTAGGAGGTATTTGTGTGATGTAGTTTTAGAGTTTAAGTTGTTAGTTTAAGTCAAAAATAGAGATTTGGGATAATTTCCTCAGATTTTTGTAAGCTGTTTTGATAATTCCCACAGGGATGTTTTACCCTGTGGGAAGTCTTTAAATAGTTCTCAATTTTTTGTAATAAACCCATCATCCTCACTATGGGAGAACCAGACTATGGATTTATGATTCATACTGAGACGAAAGTTGATGTCTTGTAACAGCTTTCGCTTTCAATATATCAAACTTTTGTTTCAAGTTTTTTCATATCAGTTGGCAATTAATTATCAACTGCTTTAGCTATCATAATTCTTTGTATGCTGATATGATTTGATTTATATGTCGTCCGTAGCTGATCTCTCATATTTTTAAAGTACATCAATTACTTTGTTTCAGTTAATGAATGCCAGATTTCTCTTCTTTGTTAATTGAATCATCTTTGTATAAATCTTTGCATACAGATTTATCTAAATGTGAAGATTTGTAAATCATAAGATTGCTGTAATTTTTATGTTTTGTTTGTCCTGTAACTGCATTTGAAGAGCACAACAACTTCCTGTTTACGAGAAGATCATGAAGAATTTGGTGCGGGTTTCCTCCCTCCGATCAGCTAAGACAATCATTGCATACACAGGACAAACCTGGAGCGTTACTTCAGGTCAGTTTGTCATTTAGTATTTAATATAAGTAGTTTAGATAAATATATTAGTTTAGGTACATAGTTAGAATTATTGTTTTGATTGTTTAGCTTAGATAGTTTTTCAGTTTATTTCATTTTCATAAAATCATAAGAAAAAAAAAAAACAATAGCTCTCGCTGTCTTAGGACAGATTACAAATGAGTTTTGCAGGTTTTCGTTCAAATTTGTAAATTGTAAATATTGTACATTTGTGATTAAGATTTATTTCTGTTAGTAGTTAGATATTTAATTGCGTAGAGTTATTCATATTATATAGTAGATTGTATATATAATAGTTAGATTTGTTTATTAGTTTGTTTTGATAGTTATTTTTAGTTAGATTAATTAGTTTAGAGTAGTTTTATTTTGTTTTCTTAAGACTTAGCTCGGCTAACGGAGCCGCTAAACCCATCAAGGTGGTTCATCACAAACAGCTTGGGTTATTTAGACAACCCCAGACCGGTTCCACTCTTCCAGTTGACAGACTGTCAATTTCACCCGTCAACAAATGGTGCTAGAAGGAGGGCCAGACTGACAAGCTGGCCTTGTAGGAGTCTTTGTTTCAAATTTATTAATTTCCCATGGTTCCCCAAATCACTGTGTTGGAACATGCTTTCCACTTCTCATTACCCGATGTTCCCAATGAGACAGTCTCTCGCTTGTCCAAACTCACCTTTGATGGTGAAGGCAATATATCTGCTAAAGAGCACCTTAACAAGTTTTGGTGCAAATGCATCAAACATGACATCTCAAATTTAGGAGTTTTATGCAGACTATTCACTTTTACTTTTAGAGGTCGAATCAAACATTGGTTTGAATCCTTTCTAGCATGTCACATTTTTTATTGGTTTCAATTTGTAGATGAGTTTCTAGATGTTTTTGAAATTTATGATTTTGATCAATTATGTGAATAATTTCATACTTCACTAATCAACGACGATTCATCTTCAGAAGACTTTTTGACAAGAGTCTATCATATCCTCTGTAAATTTAATCTCGATGACATGTCATTGGAATTAAATCTCTTCTATGATGCTTCCATCCCTTCCATCCAGTCATGTTCGATCACGAATGAAGAACCAATTGCAAACCCTATCACTCAACTGCAAGAACAATCTTCTTCGCAAGAAGAGAAAAATTCTTCCGATAATGTTGAACAACCCAGGGAGGTAGAATCTATTGATTAGGCTCTCATTGACAACCAAATTGTTTTTTCCTTTGAATCATTGTATTTTCAGTCTTCGAATAGTATGGAAGATGATTCATTTCTGGCTCAAGGTGAATACCCTCATTCTTGTAACTCATGCTCTAATCAACATTTAAAATCAGTCATTGAAGAACACTTAAGCAACAAAAATCTTCTTGAATGTTCTAGTACTCCTATGAAACTGATTAGAGAAGAAGTTACACAACTAGAAGAAGAAACTTTAAACCTTCATCCTCAAAATGCACTTTGTTCATAGGAAAGACTAGATGTTGGTCAAATAAATTTTGAATTATCTATCACACAAAAGGAAAATTCAGATGATCACATTATGTTGAGGAATTCGTCACCAAAACAGAGTAAGAGTTTTAAAGAAAGTGAAGAGAATTGTCTTGAGAATACCATTGTTGAGTATCATAGTTCAAGAGATTCTTTTCATCTTCTTATTTCTAATTCCTTTTATTTTTTATATCCTAATCTATTCCTAGATTCTGGTGAACTTGACATCTTACCTACAACATACTACTCTTTTCCACCACAATCATATCCTTTCGATATGCTAAATTTTGGTGAAATTAATTCCGAGCATAATATTGATAAACTTGGATTTGATGCTTGTTCACTTTCATCACTCACATGGGAAAAGGGCATGTCACGAGATGATTTTACATAGTTTATTGTTGAAAAGGACAATGCTTTATGTTTTATGGAGATCAAACGTTCCACATTTCATATTCATTCTTTAATTAGCTTGAATCTTGATGTTTATGCTTCACATTTTGAAATGATCAATCTCATCGAAAGAAACATTCAAAACAATGATCCAATTGATTGCACGAATCCTCCTATGAGGAGCTTCCCATTGATATATTCGTTTCATCAAAGTCATGGTTTGCATCCCCATTTTTGTGACAGGATCTTAGGATGTCTTGAATATTCATATATGAAAAAATTTCACAATAAAGACAAGGTTGAGCTTGCTTTCGTTTTACCCAAGTATCTTGGAAGTAGGTGTGACATATTTCTTTTAGATCCTCCATGTGAAGAAATTAATGAGTACTTAGAGAACTGTCAAGAGGATGGGGCATTTCAGCCTTGGCTGATGGCTATTCCATTTCCTCGTGATCCTGACAAATTTTTCAAAACTACTTACACTCGCCTATGCAATTATGACCCTTATCACGACAAGTTTGCGCAATGGTTGGAGGATTCGTACAACAAGAATATCCGAGGAAATGGTAAGATCATGCTTACTTTGTTTTTAGATGATGATTATGAAGGTAAGTGTGATATGTTTCTATTATTTTTTGATATATTACCATTCTTTTTAGTAATGCTTGATTATGTTTCCGTTGCAGGATTAGAGTTACTTCGATGGCTACATTGGAAGCATCACTTCACATAGTATCCTGATTTATTCAATAGTTAGGGTAGGTTTAGGAATAGGTTTTCTTGTAGTTATGTTTCTCATTATTTCTCTTTGTAATAATGCAGTCATGAACGTAAGTGGGCACACCATGAGAACCATAATACGGCTGTTGTCAGGGAAGTCCTCTTAATCCTTTTTCTCTTTTTCAAAAACACGGTATCGTCATGAAAATCCTAAATGGAAGGTAAAGAGATAAATAAATCTGAATCAACCCTGACCCTAGGTACCATGAGTAGGAATATTTTCCCATCATTCAGGATTTTCCTACTTTCTTTCAGTTTCCCAAGGGATTTATTGCATGAGGTTTTCAGATGCACCTTCTATGCATATTTGTTTTTTGTTGTTTGGATTTCTTTGCTTTCCAATTTTTTCTTCGTTGGTGTGTTTTGATTTCTCCCTTATTCTTACTAGATTTTGTTATTGAAATACACATACCTAAATTTTTGAACTGTTCAGACAAAGAAAACAGAAAATTCCTTCACTGAAATGACTGCTAAAAAATTGTATAAACATAAATTATATGCTTATGAAATTTACATCTGTATTGGCAAAGACTATTGTTTGAAAGAAGTTAACTGATTTCGATCTGTGAGTAAAGCCTGTTGCGATCATCTATTATCTTCTTACACTGTCCCTATTCCTTAAGGGAATGACTCAGAAGATGTCTCCCTGCCTTAGAAAGTTGATTCTGTAAAAGAAACATCTCTGGATATTAATAAAGGACAGTTCTAAAAATTTCGGCTTAGGTTTGTAAAAAAAATAAAATATGTTTAAAATATCGTAATTTTCAGCGTCACCCCGCTCAATCATATATCTTTAAAAAATTAAAACATAAAAGAGCTGTGGGAAGTGCTTGTAAACCCACCAGGATGCTAAATAGGTCTGTTGGCAACGAGTAAATGCATGCATGGCGCCAACACAACTTCGTCAGGGTACTGAACAGTCCCGCTGGCAGCAAAGCAATGTCAGGTATCTGAAAATTTGCAAATAAGAAACCTCTTAACCTTAAAATGTCCTTTATTCTAATCTAGAACTTCTTGGCAGGATACGGATATCAGAGTGGGTTAAATGGCAACCTCGTCAAGGCTATGGACGCCTGCTGGCAGCAGTGGCTCTGTCAACAGTATTGGAGATTTTATCTTTAAATATCGTGGCTCGCTTATCTTAGGACTGTTATCAGTTTTCATCCTTTAAACACTACTGGAATATTTGGTTAATGATGATGTTTATGCGATTTTATGGCTGTTGTTTTTGAGTTAGAATTTTTCTCATTATTCTAATCTGAATTTGTTTTTGTGGTAGAGATAACTGCTTCTACCAGTGTGTCGCCATTGTTGGCAACCAACTTGTGTTTTATACTGTCCTTATAAGTTGCCTACACCAGTGTTTTGCAAACCTCAATTTTTTGTCGCAATATTTGGGATAAAACAACATTATTATTTCATGCACTTGCACACTTACCTCTGTTCTCGTTTTCACGACTGCAAGTGTGAAAACTTTAATCTCAAAGTCATATTAAAAATGTCACTGGATTGTTATGATCACTCTTGTATCTATGCTCATTGCGTTTCTAATTTACTTATCGATATACAACTGGCAAGACTCCAAGATTCTTTACTCATTTGGCATTTCTGTTGTTAATATTATTTCCATTTCTTTGAGATTGTGATGATTTGTTAAGGAGTGTGATCCAATTGTTGATTTATTGGTGGCTTGATGTTTGATCGAGTTTGTGATGCATTGGTGGTTTAATTTATATATTCTTTGATCGATACATTGGTTTCATGAAAACACATTTGTGTTGTGGTAAGACCCTTGGTATAAATCTTTTCATACAACACATAGTTCATATAATCAAACCTTTGGTGTGATTTCAATTTATTGCTTTGGTTTTCAAACTATGACTATGGCTCGCGCAAATGTCTAATCGAATTACCATACATTTCATTGGTTGATTGAATGACATGGTTTTTAACATATGCAAAAGTAATATTTGAATAGTTATATGCACCAACAATTGTACTATAGGATATGACTGTTTTGTATGGGCTGAGCTAGCTCCACCACCTCGCACATTTGGGCATTAATGCTTTCCCCCTTTCCTGGGTTACCCCTGTTAGTTTTCAAGTAAGCCTGTGAGTTATTCGACCATGCGTTGACCCTACCCAAACCCCTGTCCACTGTGTGTTCTCTCCTAGCTCCTGAAGGGCGAATTGAACCCCCATGGTGTTCAGAGTCAGTTTTGGTTTCATTTTTGCCAGAGAAGACTGCTTAAGACTGCCCCTGTAATTGCCCCCAGAGTCATGTTTTTGCGTGAGCGATTCTGGGCAAACGGTTTTGAATTAGATCAAACTGTTGAAAACCCAGAACCGAATTTAGCCCCTTTACCTTCATTGAGGGTGGTTTCCTCATAAATCGAGTTCTTACAGAGATATATCTCATGTTTTTCAGGTCAATTTTTCAGATCCTCTCTGTGGCGTTAAGGTGCGTTTTGGGTCTGTATGCATTTTCCAGAATGCTTATCACTTCTCCAGACCTGTGCTTCATAACTCCTTCTGCCCATCTAGCCTTGTGCCTCTTGCCTTCTATTAAACCCTTGATCAATCCAAAGATTCATCAAGCAGTCTGTCAGCAAATTGCAAGACAACGAGCTCTATTCTTTTAATGGAGAGGCAACCACTACCACTGTTAGCTCGAAATTATCTTGACCAAATCGAATCATTTTCCTAACCCAGGTATGTATTTCAACATCGATTTTTAATGATTTGGTTTGAATTAGCCGATTGTGTTTTCCCTGAATTAGCTCTGTTTGTTTTTAATAGATTAAAAACAATCCTGTTTGCTTCCAATTACCAGAAATGATTTCGTTTTTCTATTTTGAATTAGAATAAAAGATTTCGTTTTGAATTAATATAAACTATTGAATCATGTACAAAGGATTGGTTTTATAAATCGAGTATTAGTTCTTTTTTGATTGTATTGATTCATAAACTATTTGGTTTGTTTTGGAATTAAAAAAAAAAAAATTGATTTTGTTTTAGTAATTAAGAGTTGTTTGATTCACCATATGCATTTCTGTTATCATTTGGATTGATTCAAAAACGTTTTTGTTGATTTTCAATTGTCAAAATGATCCTGTCTGTTTTGAATTAGTAATAAAAGAATGGTTTAATAGATACCATACATTCTTGTTATCATTTGGTTAATTTAAAATGATTTTGTTTGCAAATATGACCAGCTACAGAATCGTAAGATTCTGTAGCTAGTCTTAAGAATTATATTTTTATCAATTTTATTAATAAAATATCCCTTTAACTTGCCTATTTTTGTCCTCTTTGAGGTACATTCGAATTGCAATAATCAATTGGGCATGCTGTGGTAGTTTAGGAGACATTTGTGTGATGTAGTTTTAGAGTTTAAGTTGTTAGTTTAAGTCAAAAATAGAGATTTGGGATAATTTCCTCAGATTTTTGTAAACTGTTTTGATAATTCCCACAGGGATGTTTTACCCTATGGGAAGTCTTTAAATACTTGTCAATTTTTTTTAATAAACCCATCATCCTCACTGTGGGAGAACCAGACTATGGATTTATGATTCAGACTGAGACGAAAGTTGATGTCTTGTAACAGATTTCGCTTTCAATATATCAAACTTTTGTTTCAAGTTTTTGCATATCAGTTGGCAATTAATTATCGACTACTTTAGCTATCATAATTATTTGTATGCTGATATGATTTGATTTATATGTCATCCGTAGATGATCTCTCATATTTTTAAAGTACATCAATTACTTTTTTTCAGTTAATGAATGACATATTTCTCTTCTTTGTTAGTTGAATCATCTTTATATAAGTCTTTGCATACTGATTTATCTAATCGTGAAGATTTGTAAATCATAAGATTGCTGTAATTTTTATGTTTTGTTTGTCTTGTAACTACATCTGAAGAGCACAACAACTTCTCGTTTACAAGAAGATCATGAAGAATTTGGTGCGGGTTTCCTCCCTCCGATCAGCTAAGACAATCATTGCATACACAGGACAAACCTGGAGCATTAGTTCAAGTTAGTTTGTCATTTATTATTTAATATAAGTAGTTTAGATAAATATATTAGTTTAGGTACATAGTTAGAATTATTGTTTCGATTGTTTAGCTTAGATAGTTTTTCAGTTTATTTCTTTTTCATAAAATCATAAAAATAAAATAAAACAATAGCTCTCTCTATCTTAGGACAGATTACAAATGAGTTTTGCAGGTTTTTGTTCAAATCTGTAAATTGTAAATATTGTACATTTGTGATTAAGATTTATTTCTGTTAGTAGTTAGATATTTAATTGCATAGAGTTATTAGTATTAGATAGTAGATTGTATATATAATAGTTAGATTTGTTTATTAGTTTGTTTTGATAGTTATTTTTAGTTAGATGAATTAGTTTATAGTAGTTTTCTTTTGTTTTCTTATGACTTAGATCGGCTAATGGAGCCGCTAAACCCGTCAGGGTGGTTCATCCCAAACGGCTTGGGTTCTTTCGACAACCCCAGACCGGTTCTACTCTTCGAGTTGACGAAAGGTCAATTTCGCCCGTCAACAGACACCAATCTTCTCAATTGAGCACAAACTCAATAAGATATCATAAATCCAATATCTTCATACATAGAGTACTTTTGACTTCACATGCATGCTTGATTCTGTAGACTATACTTCAAACCCTAGCAAGCCTCATGGCATCATTCCAAAAAATTAATCACTGACAACAAAATCCACTAACAAAAAAAACCATTCACAACAACATCAATTAATGGAAACATGCACTCGGGACAACATCACAACCTCATCACATACCTTGAGAATAAGAAAGACCTTAAGATAATATTTTAGACTTCCCTTGCACACTAGAAAGACACCCCAAGACTTTGATCACACCTCAGGCTTGATATATTTGTTGGTTGCACTAGAAATACAAAATTCTATCATGTATTTATAGTAATTATGTCCCCAAAAATTACTTGACCTGACCTCAATTTTCTAGTGGAGTTATCAAACATAAAAACTCATATCTCCTCATTCCTAGGGAGTTATAGGGACTTCCATATACCGTTGGAAAGGTCTTGCAATAATATTTCTAACTATTTAACTTATGATTACATTTGAGTTAGTTATGTAGGATAAAAATTCCCTCAAATATAGGATATCCAAATTGACCAAAAATTAATACTTTCAACCATCTCCATCTTGCAATCTTTATCTTAGACATATTGTGGGATCCATTTGTATACAAATAAAAGTGGGCATGTAAAACAACCACATTTTATCTCATCCCATGAGGTTTGTAATCAAAAGATACGTCATAAGGGGACCACTTTGGAGTTATATACATTTATTTCAAGGCTCTTCAAGGCTTCTTCAAGTAGACACATCATCATCACTTTTAGGGGATTTTGAGATTTTCTCTAGGGATTCTTATAAGTTTGACATCAATGAAAACCAATTTTCCAACAATATCCCTCTTTGGCATTGATAACAACTTAGTAAAACAACCATGCTCCCCCTTTCTTCATGCTATGACCCCAATAAATATATTGTCCTCTTGTCTTCATCCTTACTCCCCCTATATTCATGCTTCTAGTTTTAATGTCTTTCTCTCCCCCTTTGACATCAATGGCAAAGGGTAGCCCCCCCTGAAAATATTCCCCTTTTTTTTCTTGCAGAATATTATGGAAATCGATTTGGAGTAGAAATTAATCCTAGTTTTTGTCGAAGATACTCAAAGGTCTCCCTAAGAAGAGGCTTCGTGAAGATGTCTACAAAATGTACTTCTGTCGCAATGTACTCCAACTTGATATTATTTTCTGTGACTTGTTCTCGCAGAAAGTGGAACTTAATAGAAATATGTTTGGTATTGGAATGCATCACTAAATTAATGGAGATGCTTATAGCATTGGTGTTGTTACAGAGTATCAAAATAGGATCATAATATCTCACTTTCATGTCTTGAAGGGTTTGCTTCATCCAAAGAATTTGATTGCATCATGTTGTTGCTGTGATATATTATGATTCTGTTGTGGATAAGGATATTGAAGATTGCTTCTGTCTCAACTAGGACACTAAGTAGTCAACTAAGTAGAAATTTGTTGCACTTGTACTTATTCCGTCATCAATATTGAACACATTTTACCATTTTTAACTTTAAGAACATGTAAACATTAACCATTAACAATGTCATTCATCCTCACACACACAAAAAAAAACATACACAAAACACAATGATTTTTACGTGGAAACCCAAATGAGAGAAAATACATGGAATGATTTTCTTATATCATGTTAATATTACATTCATAGGAAGAACTAGCTTCCAATATTCTCTAGCACCAACTGGAAGGAGGAAAAAACCCCCTAATTTACAAGCACCAACCTGAAGGAAGCTCCAACTCCCTGATTTATTAGCACCAACTGGAAGGAGGAACCAACCCCATGGATTTACTAGCTCCGATTGAAAGGAAGATCCCACTCTCTAAATCACAAACACCAACCTATTGAATGAAGACACCAATCTTCTCAATTGAGAACAAACTCAATAAGATATCATAAATCCAATATCTTCATACATAGAGTACTTCTAACTTCACATGCATGCTTGATTCTGTAAACAATACTTCAAACCCTAGCAAGCCTCATGGCATCATTCCAAAAAATTAATTACTGACAACAACATCCACTAACAAAAACAACCATTCACAACAACATCAATTAATGGAAACATGCACTCACGACAACATCACAACCTCATCACATACCTTGAGAATAAGAAAGACCTTAAGATAATATTTTAGACTTCCCTTGCACACCAGAAAGACACCCCAAGACTTTGATCACACCTCAGGCTTGATATATTTGTTGGTTGCACTAGAAATACAAAATTCTATCATGTATTTATAGTAATTATGTCCCCAAAAATTACTTGACCTAACCTCAATTTTCTAGTGGAGTTATCCAACATAAAAACTCATATCTCCTCATTCCTAGGGAGTTATAGGGACTTCCATATACCGTTGGAAAGGTCTCGCAATAATATTTCTAACCATGTAACTTATGATTACATTTGAGTTAGTTATGTAGGATAAAAATTCCCTCAAATATAGGATATCCAAATTGACCAAAAATTAATACTTTCAACCATCTCCATCTTGCAATCTTTATCTTAGACATATTGTGGAATCCATTTGTATACAAATAAAAGTGGGCATGTGAAAACAACCACATTTTATCTCATCCCATGAGGTTTGTACTTAAAAGATACATCATAAGGGGAGCACTTTGGAGTTATATACATTTATTTCAAGGCTCTTCAGGGCTTCTTCAAGTAGACACATCATCATCACTTTTAGGGGATTTTGAGATTCTCTCTAGGGATTCTTATAAGTTTGACATCAATGACAACCAATTTTCCAACGATATCCCTCTTTGGCATTGATAACAACTTAGTAAAACAACCATGCTCCCCCTTTCTTCATGTTATGACCCCAATAAACATATTGTCCTCTTGTCTTGATCCTTACTCCCCCTATCTTAATGCTTCTAGTTTTAATGTCTTTCTCTCCCCCTTTGATATGAATGGCAAAGGGTAACTCCCCTTGAAAATATTCCACTTTTGTTTCTTGCAAAATATTATGGAAATCAATTTGGAGAAGAAATTAATCCTAGTTTTTGTCAAAGATACTCAAAGGTGTCCCTAAGAAGAGGCTTCGTGAAGATGTCTACAATCTGTTCTTTTGTCCCAATGTACTCCAACTTGGTATTATTTTCTGTGACTTGTTCTTGTAGAAAGTGGAACTTAATAGGAATATGTTTGGTCTTGGAATGCATCACTGAATTAATGGAGATGCTTATAACATTGGTGTTGTTACAGAGTATCGAAATAGGATCATCATATCTCAATTTTATGTCTTGAAGGGTTTGCTTCATCCAGAGAATTTGAGTACAACATGTTGTTGTTGTGATACATTATGCTTCTGTTGTGGATAAGGATATTGAAGATTGCTTCTTTCTCAACCATGACACCAAGTAGTCAACTAAGTAGAAATTTTTTGCACTTGCACTTATTATGTCATCAATACTTCCTTCCCAATATGCATCCATGTAGGTGACCATAGTTAACTCATTTCCTTTCGGATACCATAGCCCAAAATCTGTTGTTCCTTTAAGATATTTGAATATCCTTTTCACTACTAGAACATGGATTTCCTTTGGTTTCGCTTGAAATCTTGCGACCTATCCAACTGTTTGCATTACATCTAGTCTTAAAGTTGTCACATAGAGTAGACTACCAATCATTGATTTGTAGAGTCTTTAATCTACTTTTTTAGATTCATCATCTTTGCTCAACTTGAAACCAGTAACCATGGGAGGACTCATAGGTTTACAGTCTTCCATTTTAAACTTCTTTAATATTTCCTTGATGTAAATGGTTTGGGAAATGAAAATTACTTCATCTAGCTGAGATATTTGGAGTCCTGAGAAGATAGTGAAATCCCCAAGTAGGGACATTTCAAATTCATTATGCATATCCTTGGAAAATGTTTGAATCAATCTATCATCATCATTTCCAAATATGATGTCATCAACATACACTTATATAATAATCATGTTGTCTTGATCCAATTTTATTTAGAGGTTAATATCTGCATTTCCCCTTCTGAATCCTTGTTGTTGTAAGTACCTGTCCAATCTTGAGTACCAAGCTCTCAGAGCTTGCTTAAGTCCATACATAGCTTTCTTCAATCTGCAAACATAGACTTCATTTTCTGATAGTAAAAACCATTTTGGTTAGGGGTGATTTTAAGGATGGAAATTTATTTTAAAATGTAGAAACCTTGGCGAATATTACTAATCCTTCATATGACAACTATAAATGACTGGCGATATTTTTGTAAAAATATTCAAATTTCTAAGGATTTTATATATATTTTATAAAATTTTGGCTATTTTTAAGGTAAAATAATTTTATCCTATAGAATTTGGGCGAATTATTTTTAAAATAGCGAATCTCTTTTTTTGAAAAACCATGGAAAATTAGGCCATGAGCGAAATTTAGCCCCTAAAATCATCAATGATTTTGGTTGTTCTATGTATACTTCTTCTTCTAATTCCCCATTTATAAGAGTTTATTTTACATCCATCTGATACACTTAGATCCTTTTGGAGCATGTATAAGCCAAAAACATTATGATTGCTTCCATTTTGGCAATGGGATAAAATGTTTCTTCAAAATCTATTCCTTCAACTTGAGCATATCCTTTCCACACTAGTCTTGCTTTATTTATGGCTACATGTCCATCTTCATTTAACTTGTTACCGAAGACCCATTTTGTCCCAATCAAATTTTTTTCCTTTGGTATTGGAACTAGTTCCCACATATCATTCTTCTCTATTTGATTTAGTTCTTCTTCCATAGCCTTGATCTAATGTTCATAATTTTTGGCTTCCTCAAAGTTACTTGGTTCAACTGTGGGCAATAATGAAAAATTTTCATGTTCATGTGTTTGTCCTTGCTTTATTCTTCTTGTTTTACTCCAACACTTCTATCTCCAATGATTTGTTTTGGTGGATGATTCTTCTGAAGATGGTGGTTAGGTGTCCTAGAAGGTGTCTAAATTTTTTTTTCGTTATTTTCTTCTTGTTCTACTTCTGTCCTCTTCTCTTCTTGTTCTTCTTATTCTTCTTCCTCTTATTCTTTTTTTAGTTCTTCATTTTTATGTTCTTCAAATATGTTTGAATTTCTACTTTCCTTCTTGGTCTTCAACAAGTTTGTTTCATCAAATTTTATATTGATTATTTCCATTATCTTGTTGACTCTTAAATTATAGCACATATATGCTTTGATTTTGCATGAGTACCCAACAAATATGACTTCATCCACCCCGAGAGTCAAATTTTCCAATCTTCTTGTCTTCCCTTTTTAAGTAACACTTGCTTCCAAATACTCTAAAGTGCTTGTCATGGGATGGTATTCCTTTCCATAACTCATATGGATTCTTATCAGTATTCCTTCTGATCAATCCTTTGTTCAAGATATGAATGGTTGTATGCATTGCTTGTCCCCAAAATATATCACTTAGCTTGGAGTCATTAAACATGGTTCTGGCCATTTCTTGTACAGTTTTGTTTTTCCTTTCAACAAATCCATTTTGTTGAGGTATTATAGTTGTTGAGAATTGTATTTTTATTCCCTATTTTTCATAGAAATACTTTAATTCATTTGAAGTAAACTCACCTCCATTATATGATATTAAGCATTTTATTTTCAAATCAATTTCATTTTCAACCAGTTCCTTGAATGCCCTGAAACATTCAAAAGATTCTGACTTTTTATTGAGGAAGCAAACCCAGGTCATTCTGGTGTAGTCACCAATGAGTAGCATAAAGTATCACTCACTATCTGGTCCTTTTGTTCTAGTGGGACCACATAAATCAATGTGTACAATCTCTAATGATTTTTTCGTAGAGTATTTTTTTGTCTTGAATTCAACATTTGTTTGTTTTCCATGGTAAATGTGCTTGCACATAATATTCGTTGGCTTTGTAATTTTTACCATTTCTCTTACATATTGCTTCTTGTTGATATTGACAATATTATCAAAGTGTATATGGCCCATTATCCTATTCCAAATCCAACTTTCATCTTCTTTTCCCAAACAACATATTTCTTCTTTGATCTCATTCAAGATGTATATGTTGTTTGGAGTCCTTGTTGTTGTTGCCACTAGTATGTCTGATCCTTATTTCCTTATTTCGAATTATTTTGAATTGAATATAAGCATGTGTCCTTGATCACACATTTGGCTCACACTTAGCAATTTATGCTTCATATTTTCAAAAAGTAGGACATTTTCTGCCACAACATCTTTGTTTCCAAGAATAACTATGCGTTTTCCTATAATTTTGGTTGAGTTATCATTGTCAAATGTGACAGACCCCTATTCTGATTTCTTTAATGTTACAAATATGTTTTCATCTCCATTCATATGCTTTGAACATCCACTATGAATATACCAATGGATTCTTCCATTTTTGGCTTGTAAGGCAAACCCACATTCCTTAACCTTCAAATCTTCTTTCTTCCTTTTTGAAATTCTATGTTGTTCATGTATATGATTGAAAGGAACATTCCTAGTTTCCCTTGAAGAATCTATCAAATCACTTCTACAATTTTTGGCTATGTGTCCAAAAGTGTTACATTTGTAGCATTCAATTTCATAACCCAAAGCACTAAAACTGTTATAATTTATTTCAGATGCCTCACAAGATTTTTTGGGATAATTTCCTTCATAATGTTTCTCAGGATTTTCATAGATATTTTTGTTCTAGGTGTTTCTACCCTTTGCATAGGCTATACAATTTATGGCTTTATTCCCAAATTATTGCAAGAATTACACAAGCCAAGAATAATATTTTGGTACCTAGGTATGGGTGGTCTTTTAGTTGGTGTTGTTCTTTTGAAATCATAATTTTCTTCTTGGGTCTTCTTCATTGTTGGTTTCTAATTCCATGTTCCTCTGAATGCATGATATTTTTCGCGATTCTTCTTTATTTATGATTTTTGTATGTCCTCCTTTAGAGGCTTGCATTATTCTTTCTTGATGGAACCTTTTATAGTATTTGCATAACTTATTTTCTCTACTATCATCATAGAGATTGAACCCTCACTCGTATTATTTTGTTTGTATCCAATTCCAAAATTTTCATTGAATGGTTTTTTATTGTAGATGATTTCATCTAGTATTTTGGTGCTATTGGCAAAATTTAGTTGGATGTCCTTCTTATGTAGTTCCTTTATTAGAGAGACTATTTCATCTTCCAGATTCTTTGTTATTTTCTTCTTTTCTTCCAATTGTCTCTTGAGTGTTTATTCAATCACTTTTTCTTCTTCCAACTAAATCTTTAGATCTATGATATTCTTCTTGGCTTCTTTGGAATTTTTTCTATGGTTTTGAAAGCCTTCATTCACTTTACTTAACTCTTCTTTGAGAGACTTGTTTTTCTTCCTTGCTATTCTAAGATCACTTAAGGCACTAATCAATTTGTTGATACTGAGAGGGGGGTGAATCAGTATCAAGTACAATTTAAAACCTTTTTCAACTTATACTTAAACCATTCAACTATATCCAATGAGAAATGAATAATAGTATAAGAGTTACACCAATACACTACAATACACCATGCACAATATATGAGAAATAATCAATAGTTATTGTTCAAGGGAAGTAATGACTTCCAAAGGTAGCTACAGCTTCCAAATGTAAAGGGAAGGATAACCCTTCGAGAGGAAGATACAATCCTCTAATATAAAGAGATATTTTAACTCTCCATCCTTTCCCCTTCCTTCCACCCAAGAATATATGAGATATAATAAAACTTTACATTAAATCATCACCATCAACCAATCATCACATAGAACCTGATAATGCTTCATGAGACTTCTTCAATTTCTGTAATTCTTCAATTCTTGGAGTACTATGATCCTGTAGATAATATTACTCAATGTATTCTCTAAAAATCCTCCAATTTTCACTCCTTGAATCCTCCCCAAAAAGAGGTTATAGAAAGAATGGTAGACTTTATTCGATTCTGGTCTATTAAGGAGAGTGAACTTTTACAGAATGCCCCATGCTCAATAATTAACACACAATTCTAAAACTCGCACAAAACAAACTATAGTCTGTAATATTTCCAATGAAATTTGTCCCACTTCATTTTGATTCTCTATGAAGAAGTTATGACTGTTTTACCCATAACACCTGTTTATTGACTAGCTTCAGGACTAGTCACAAACCCTATCTTCCACAGAGTGTATCTCGATAATTGTAGTGAATTAAGAGCTGAAATTTTTACCATAGGTACCTTGATATGTCTTCTCAGTACCATAGAAATTTTACCATATGAATCGTTCTAGAAAAAAATTTATAGCAAAAATGGTAAGATAACCTGAAAATAACATACCTTAGAACACATCACCAAAAGACTTCATCCTCCCTTGAAATCCGACTTTATTTTCTTCTTATTTCCTTTGAAATTAGACTTGTATCAAATGAATGTATAATGATGTTTATTTATACCATTTATGTCACTTCCTTTTAACATTAGGTCCGACCTGACACTTTCTTATTTTGTAATTCTTTTCTTTAATTATCTTCAGGGCCTACATGTTCAATTCACTTTGTCATCTTCAAAAATTCATTTCTCCTCAACCATGAGGATCCACGTGACATGCCACATACCACCAGAAACAACATGATGTATATTATCCATCCATGGGTGTTGTATATGCATGTGCATTTTCCTTCATGTCCAAATACCTTCATCAACTGTGCGGTCCAAAACCCATGACTAGGGTTGACATCAATGACAACAACCAATCTTCCAACAATCTCCCCCTTTGTCATTTATGGAAACACTCATGCTCCCCCTATCATCATAATCCAAATTTCTCTCCCCCTTTGACATCAATGGAAAAGGGTATGGCTTCTCCCCCTGATTTTAATGGAAAAAGGTAACCTTCTTCTTTGGGGTTGCTCCCCCTAAACATGTGGCACTCAATAATACTTCATCATTATTTTTGGTCTTTGAGACTTTTTCTTCCTCGGAATCCTTTTGTGTGGCTTCTGTCTTCTCTCTCTTCTTCATGTCTAGGATGTATATGTTGTTCGTTCTTCTTGTTGCAGTTGCAACCAATCTTCCTGAGCTATTTTCTTTGATTTTAGATTTTTGGGAGTCAAACGTAAGAGTGTATCCTTGATCACATATTTTGCTGACACTGAGGATATTATGCTTCAAATCTTCAACCAATAGGACTTTTCTTGCTTTTACATTTTCACTTCCAAGGTTTATAGTTCCTTTTCCAAGTATTTTGGTAGATGAGTCATCTCCAAATGCAACATTTCCACCCTTTTTCTTCAATATGACAAATTTGCTTTGATCTCCGGTCATATGAGATGAGCACCCACTGTCTATGAACCATTCATCTTCTTCTTTGCATTCTTTAGCGACTAATGCTATTCAAAAATTTTCATAGTATGGAATTTATTTTCTTTTCCATGCTGTAGTTGGTATGCAGACATTTGGCATATGATTATCTTCCTTCATCTCTCTGCAATCTCGTGCTTTGTGACCAAGATTATTGCACTTGTAACATACAACATTTTAATCCATTAATGGGTCAAATGGATTATAATTTTTGTTGAAAGGTCTACGAACATTTTCATATCTACTATTTTCACCATTCATGTAGCTTGCATAGTTATTCCTTTCATTGATTCTACAATTGATTGCCTTGTATCCAAAATTTCCACAAGTATAACAATGTCCAAGAAAGAAATTTTGATACCTGGGCATAAGTGATCTTCTTTTTGGTGTGGTCCATATGGGTTCACGATCTATTCTTCTGTAGTTTCCTCCATAATGATTTCTTTAATACCTGATGGGAGAGGATCTTCTCGATGTCTCATTCCTTCTGAATTCTAGTTTTCTATCTTGTTGTTCAACTTGTTCTGGAGTGTTGGTTTCATAATTCTCAACTTCCTTCTCTTGTTTTGTTGTCTTCAAACTGTCATTGTATCCTAGTCCTTTCTTGTCGTTTGGAGATCTTTGACTGCTAAGGATCTCATCTAATTTTTCAGTGCTTTTTTCGAACATCTTCAACCTTTTTGTTGTCAATAGTAGCTCCCCTCTTGTGTGATCCAATTCTTCTTTCAATTTCTCATAATCTTCTAATAGTTCCTTCAAGCTATTAATGGTCTTTTCAAGCTTGTAATTCTCTTCTTCACAACTACTCAATTCCCCTTTTAGTATTATGTTTGTGTTTCTAAGCTTGCTATTTTCAGTTTCAACATGCTTCAACTTTTCAAGATTCTCATCTTCTTGTTCACTCTCTGCATTGTCTTTGTATCCCCAAAAGGAATCAAGGTTGGTTTCTTCATCTAAATCTTCTTTACAAATGATTTCTTCTTCTTTAGAATTCTTATGATCATCATCCTAGGTTTCTTGGGTTATGAAGAGGACTTCTCCTCCATCATTATCTTCTTCATCACTCTCATCTGAGGAGATGTCATCAACCTTGGAGTAGAAGCTCTTTTTATTGTTGAGACTTCTCTTTTTATAGTAACAGTTTTCAACAATATGTCCTATTCTACCAAAATTAAATCATTTGAGAGGAGACTTACCTTTGTATATTCCACTTCCTTTCTGGAACCTTCTTACGAAATTTGTTATTTCTTCATCAAGGTCGTTATCCTTGTCTTTTGTCTTCTTTATGGATTTAAAGGTTGCTTCATTGTTTGTCTGGTCACTTTCTGTACTTGTTCTCATTTCATATGCCATAAGAGTCCCATGTAATTCATCCATTGTCATTTTAGTCAAGTCCCTAGTTTCTTCAATGGCGGAGACCTTAGCATCATACT